>JBDJHY010000049.1:25841482-25853934 GCA_039654485.1 Withania somnifera | reverse complement strand
TGGATTTGCTAGTGGGAGACATTCGCTCAACGGCTATAGTGGGTAATTACCCTACCGTTATTTTCCCCTTAATTGGCGGTAACTATTAATTATCATTAATCGCTATTGACACTTTTCTACCGCTATTCTACCATATGAACTCTTTCGTTATTGTTGGTGTACTATACCACAGATTAAACAATTATAGTTGAAAATATAAAATTGAATAAAAATATATTTAGGTTGAGGCGCGGATGTCTTACTCTCTTTAGGGAGATATAAGCTCACTGCGGCAGAATCTACACCGATCCAGCAACATCATTCTTGACTTTTCCCCTGTAGGATACAACAGCCGGACAACGTAATACAACTCAAATAACGTCGGATTAGTTAAAGAGTCCAAAGCTCCACCATTAGAACACCTTCCTTCATAATTAATATTTCTCTCTTTTTTATAGTGAATATAGTTGAAGCCTTAATTTCTTTGTCTCAACTCTCTCTTTCACTATATTAATCTCAAAATATAAATACAATATATTTCTTGTCAATGTTTTTCTCTACACTTTTATTCCAACACATGGAAGAGACGTCCCTGATATAGCTATAGAATTTTTTCCAATTAATTACAAGAAAATAAATGGTCATTCGAGGTGTAGTAGGATAATTAGTAAGAGTTAGTGGGAATAACATATCTTAGGTAAATTACACCAAAATAATTGACCATACTTTGTCAATTTAATCCCACTAAGACAAATACATAATAAGGAAAACATGTATTATGATTACATGAGTTACAATATTAATGCTATCACTTTTTTCAATTTATACCTACTAATAATTATCATACACTTTAATATTTTTATTTTAATAATAAAATACATCAAACATTATCTTGTGAAGCTACTTTATAACGCTTAGTGGTAAGGTATTCAGTCTGCCACAATTTTCATCAGATTTCTTTTATGATATTGGGAAGTATGAATAAGCATTATGGGAATAGATATATGAATATGCGTGGATCACATCTTTCAGTCTACTCCCATTTCTATTACTATAGACATGAGATGTTTTTTGCAACGATAATAAAAAGCTTTTCAGCTATCTCACACCCTATAATAACGATAGAGACTTTTGTCCGAGTTTCTCAATACTACTAGCTATCGATCAAATCATTTGAAAAAAAATGAATATAACCTAAATAACAAGGTAAAAATTTATTGCAGAGTGAAATTAATACGATCGAGATGCATACTAATGGGAAAATAGGCAATTGAATAAAATACAATTGCATCCTCAAACACTATAATATAAATTTGATCATCTGGTTTCTAAGCTGTGATAATTTCAAGTTACTAATTAAGGCGATAAATTTATCAATCGGTGTACACATTATTCTATAATAGAATGATTATCCATAGTTTAAGAGAAAACAATTTAAACTGAAATGTCCTTAAAATTCCAGCAGAAAGAAAAAAAAAATTCCTGTCAACTAAATGAAGAAAAACAAATCTATTAGCATTGCTCACAACTGTTGCCAGCAACACAATTAGTCCCACAAGCTTATTGGCCAACTCACCAAATCTTGAATATCATAAAACAAATCAAGAAACGGCAAACGATTGGTGGTACTATGAGAAAGGTGGTAGACTTATAATAAATACCACAAGAAGTTATTGATTAGTTTTCTCCTATCTTTTTCAGATCAGCCTAATAATAGGGGGGAAAACAGAAAGTTGTTGCGTGTGCTTTCCCAGAGCTTATAGATCACCATCGAGACCCAACTGGATAAAAAAGTTTTGTCGACCATAATATCCAATCAGACAACAATCTCTCCACATCAATGATCTAAGAGGTTGCCGCATTTTTGAACTTTGTCATGCCAAGTCTTTACAGAAGACGTTGACATAATTATTGCCTTCTTCTCTAATGTTGGAACATTAGTTAGAAGAGTGCTAAATCACCCACTTCTCTCTTTTATGATAAAGGATGCAAATTTAATTAACATATATAATGCAAATTTGTAAAGATGAATTTTAAAATTGATACATTTTTAGCAATTTGAAGTGTAATGACAAGGACACTTAATTACTACAGGTGGTCAAACAATGGTGTATGTCTTTTCTAATTCGTAAGGAAAGGAGAATAAGAAGATACAGTGGCCAATAATGTAAGGCACTTAAAGTAAGTGGTGATCCACCATTTCCAATTATTTGTCCATGGTACAAATACAAGTTGATAATATACAGACGAATTATGAAAGGATTGAATGATACTACTTATTACACCTTGAGCTCCATCATGAATGTCGTTATCAATGGTGCTCCATAAATAAATCCTGTTACGTAGTACGAAATTGAATGAGCTTCGTCACCACCTGACCAATTTTACCGAGTGCACATGTATGTACCTACCATTGCCATATGTTAAGTTGCACTCATCTTGTACTCTTCTTCACACACATCCTCAATCACTTGATCAAAATCACTAGTGAATCTACAAAAAATTGCAAGTACGGTTCAACCTTGATATAACGGAACAATGCTATCATGGAGGACATATAATATAACAATCATGAAAATTGGTTGCAAGAGAACCTTGGCTTGTTATAAATAGAGGACAATTTTTATAAAAAGAACAATATAAGAAAAAAAAAGTATAACTCATTGACCCTAAATCTTAAATTTGCCACAGACGAAAATGGGCTCATTCTTGATGTCAATTAATTCAAGACGACACAAAATGAATTCAACAAATGAGTATTATTCAAGAGTTAGCAATGTTCCTATTGTACAGACAAAGAACACGGGTAACATTCAATCACTCTCACACATGCACGCACAAAAAAGACATTGTCTCGCATATTCCAAGAAAACTTGGGTAAGTTTGTAGCAAGTGAAGTAACAAAGGGAGAAGCAAGATGTTATTGACCAAGGAAATGGATATTTGTTGTCTGAGGGACCAGGAGGCTGGAGGGTACTACTCCTGAACTTTGTTGATTTATTGAAGAGGCCAAATGATAATAAAAGCAGCGGCCTAAGAAATTCGAACGTGGGATAGTCGCACATATTTATGCCCACAAAATATTCCATGGGCCTCTTCCATGAATAGTAGGTTTTTAAGCAAAACTGAAATCAAGATTTGCAAAGGAAAAATAATGCTACATAGCAAATCTAAGTCCTTAATTGTATTGGCAATTATAGTTTCAAGTAATTACAATTCCCAGGCAATACATACACAAATGCAATAAACTAATCTCGACATACATATATAAATGCAATTCGTATTTGTATGCCTATATGAGGTTAATTTGTATTTGCACGACGAGATCCATTTACAACAGCTATTTGTATTTGTATAAAGAAAAGGAACTGATTTGTATTTGTATTCTGAACTGCATAGGGTTTAATTTTTATTATATTTATATGTCGTAATAGCAGCTACTTATATTTGTATGCCGAATTTTAGATATTTATATATGGATATCGAGTTTTAGATATCTGTGGTTATGGATTGTAATTAACAAAGTAGTTCTATGGAAAGTGAATTTAGCCCTCAAGTTTGTTCTTTTAGAAATTTCCTTATTAAACCATGTATACGGAAGTCTTGTTTTTTCAAAATTAGTGAATTCTAAATTTATAATTTGTGTATATCAAAAAATGGACTTTCCACTAATGAACCTTCTAGGTAACATATGTATATGCTTTAATACTGATATGGCCCGCCATGTGGGACCCAGTCACTCCTGGCCGAGTGGTAGATTCCTAGTGGGCGCATGGTGTGCGGTCGGCCTGGGCACGACCCACTAATGTTGTGGGGAAAGTCAAGCCCAAGAAGTGAATAAAAGTTAAGTTGTTGGCCCCTACTACCACCTTAAGCTTTTAATAGAATGTTAACAGCTTACTTTGAAAGTTGTTGGTATCAAAGCCGACCCAGGTTCGATTCCCACTCATGCAATCAGGCACGAAGACGTGCCTTCCCGAAGGAGAAATAATATGGCCCTCCATGTGGGACCCAGTCACTTCTGACTAAGTGGTAGCATCCCTAGTGGACGTATGGCGTGGGGTCGATCTGGGCACGGTCTACTAATATTGTGGCGCAAGTCAAGCCCAAGGAATAAGAGTTAAGTTGCTAACCCAACTACCAACTTAAGCTTTTAATAGAATGGTTAACAGCTTGCTCTGAAAGCTGTAATATACAGCCCAAGGAAGCACCAATCGTGATAGACGAAGATTCAAGTCATGCACGCACCAAAGGGACCAAATGAAGCTTCAAACGGCTTAAATGAGCACAAAAGGATCCAATGCCACATTTGGAGAATTTCTTGGAAGCTTTGAAAGTCATTTTGAGTTAAATTGAAGATGCCAGTTTGAGCAAAAGTGTAATAATAAAAACTTAGGTTTTATAAATAGCTAGTCTTTCAAATTGATTGGAAGACCATATTAAATTGAGAAGATATTTCTAGTAAAGCCTTGGGCTTAGTAGCTTTCAAGCTTGTAGTCAGTGTTAGCGGGAGGATTTCCAACGTAGGTTGATTGTAGCTTTCTAGTAAATGTAGTGGCCATAGCGATTGCCTATTGATTTTTTAGGGTAATTAGGAGTGGGTTGTTCTTCTAATTGCTTTCGAACTTGTTCTCTTAATCGATCATCGAGTTGTCACTATTGTGGTATATCAATATTGTCTATTTGTTGGTTGATTTATTTGAATTCTTCGATTTCTCACGAATTCAAAGAATTTACATATCTTAGTAATTCACATATCTTAGTACCTTCATTTTTATTTTTGTTTTTCTTCATTTTGAACCCCAAGGTTCGGTTGTTATCATCTAGTATCAGAGCCTAGACTCATAATTTATTCTGTCAAATTACAATCCTAGGTTGTAAATTTAAAAAATCACAAAAAAAAATTGAAAAATTTGACCGGGGTTGATTTTGTGCTTGTTCATTAATTTTTGATTACTAGAAATCGTTCTTCTAGTAATTTGAGTCATATATATTAAAGTTGAATTGAATCAGAGTTGATTTGTCATATCTACCATTGTTGAAAGTTGAGCTCAAAGTAGGTATTGAATTTGTGATCAATTGAAGAAGAATTGAAGGTTGAAAAGTTAAAAATCATCATGTTCAAGTTATAAGGATCTCCTAGTTTGAATTTCATTCAAATCGGAGAAAAATTGAGGTACTTGAAATTTTTGGTGTTCATCTTCTTCATATTTTGAATCCGAAAATTGAGCTTAATTTTGGAGTTGCTTTGTTGAAATCCGAAGTTTATAAGTGTTGAGAAGTTCTTATATATCAAGGAGCCTGTGGTTTGAATTTTGTGGAGATTAGTGAAGTTTTTGTGAGATTCTAAAATTTGGGTTCTAAGTTCTTCATGTTCTTAATTTTCAATTTTTTGAACTCAAATTGTGCTTGATTGAATTCAACTTCGGGCTTGGAAAGTTGTGGGAATCGTTTCTCATATTTAGAAGAGTGAAAATTCAATTTAGTGTTATTTGGTTGAAGATTGAAGCTTCTCAAAATTTAAGTTCACCATTAATGGGGTTTTTCAAAGGTTGAAGAAGAAGAAGGTGAAATTTGGATCTATAATTGGTGGAAGATTTAGGGATAAAAAATTGATAATCATATCCTCCAAGTCATAAGGACCCTAGGTTTCAATTTTTATTCAAATCCGAGTTGATTTGAGAGAGTTCAAGATTTAGTGTTCTTGGTTGGATTCATACAATGTTGGTTGAAGATCTTCCAATTGTGGTTGTTTGATCCAAAATAGGTTTGATTTTGGGTGAAAGGGGTGCTTTTGATCAAATTAATTTGGTGGGAAAGCATAAGGCACGAGGATGCAAAAGTAATTACAAAGAATGAGGGAATCCTGTGTAAGCTCCAGGGCTACTGCCCATGACGACGGCCAAGAGGCCTTACCGCTTCCCTAGACAGTGGCCCACCATCCATAACGGCGACCAAGAAATGGGAAACGACGGTGGGGTCCTGTACAATGTTGGTTTCTTCCCAAGACGACGGTAGGGGCCCTTAGACGATGGTCAATTGTAATTGAAAAGAGGTCCAAAAGTGTTCCAAATTGGTGATATCAATCTCTTTTTGTCCCATTGAAGTTCCTAATCCCTATTTTTGTTTCTTAAGTATCCATTTCCTTTTTCTTCATTCTACAACTAGTTTGCGACTAGTATTTTTTCTACATAGTTGTTAACTAGTTCTTAGCGTCCTTTTCTTTCATGCTAATTGTTTGTGTGCTTTTCTTGTTTCATATAACTGTTGTAACTTCTTAATTCTAGTATGTTAATATTTAAAGTAGTCCATTTGTTCAAGAGTCACAAGCATCACTCTACCACAATACCGATAACCTTGAACTGGTTTAGTGACCCTAGTTTGGGAGCCATTTCAAGATGCATCCGTAGAGGTAAGGTCAGTGTACCTACAAAGAGCGATGTGAGGAACTCTTCTACTAACTTGTTTGCTTATTTTATAGGTGATCACAAAAGAAATACAATGAAAATGTTGTCCATAGCTTAGAATTATGATTTTGATTCCATGGTAAGTTTGAAAATGACCATGGAAGCTATGGGCTACGATGATGACGCTCATGGGATGAATAGTGAATCTTGCGAGTATTATGATGGTTCTTACACACATGAGAGTCATGATCGTGTTTGCACACATGATGATGGATCCTATGAGTATAATGGTGAACAATACGAGACTTATTTTGATTGAGATGACGAAACTCATGAATACGGAAGTGATGACCATGAGGGCTATGGTAGTCCTTGTGAACACGAATGTGAAGTTCGTGAGCTTTATGATGAAGTCCCTGAAGAATATGTCGGTCCTCGTGCCTTGGATCAACATGGTGAGGTAGTCTACTACTTGGAGAGTGAAGATGAAGTTGAGGAGTTTGATAGCTCCTACAAAGATGACTATAGAGTAGGAGAGCGTGGTTATGAGTATGATAGTGAAGAGAAAAGTCATCACACTTCATTAAATGGTGTTGAGAACAATGTGAGGTACAATTTGTTCCTTTGAGGGTCTGACACAACCTCGAAAGAATATAGAGGTGAAAACTACAAAAAATTTGATATACATTAAATTTTTAACCCTATAATTTTATAAATTCAATGAGTTTATGTTAAGAATATTAAAGTTAAACCTATCAAATTTAAGTCTGGGAATTTTCCACAATATGGTACATTATATTTATTTAGTAAGTAAAACATAAAAATGTTTACCCGTTAATTGGTAACAATTCAATATGTTCTACGGTTCAAGGTCACGCAGACTAAGGTGATGAACCAATTAATGCTAGATTGCGGAATGAAATCATGACAAGCAAGAATAATGAATTAAAAAAAAAAGTAAGTAAAGCAGAGGAATCTTCTGCAAGAGTTTCCAGGGTAGTTGCCTGGCAACGTTTCAGCTCTTGAATCATGCAATTGTTAACCCCGAATTTTCCCTATACAAAATAAAAAATAAAACAGCTATGGGAAAGGGACTTCAAAGTTTATAAACCTGTCTTCCTCAATTTGATGTGGATTTTGAATAAACGACAAAATATCTTGTTCAATCCTCCTCCATGGATGGTAGGTCCCTTAATTTTCAGGCTGGCCTAGTTCTACTAATTTTTGATCTCATCATTTTTCAAGTTTCGTCTCTGACCCTAACAGTGTGTGTGTTTGTACAAGCTCATGTGTATTCTTGTAAACACATAATTTTTGACCTGTTACTTTCACGTTTCTTCTATAGATCATTCTTTGTTTGTGATATTTATAGAAAGAAAATGAAATAGCTCGAGCAAAAGCATACAATTTGCCTTTAACAATGTCTATTGGTTATTTATTCTTTCAAACAATACCATAAAATCCTACATTAAATTAACAGTATTTTACTTGACGAAAATGCTGGAGTGGGCTGATTAGAAAAGTATACTGGGATGAGCTATAACTGGATTGGGCTTTGATGGGTTGAAGAAAAGGTAAAGAAACCTGCACATAAATCACAATATAACAATAGAGACAAAAAAAATGTATTTATTTAAACAAAAAGCTTTTTTTTTTTTTTTATAAAACTTTGCTTCATTGTCTTGCTAATTAATTACTGCTATTTAACTATAGTCACATGTGTGAGGCCTAATGGTTGAACATTTTTCTACTAAAGGAACTGACAATTCAGAGATCCACAAGATATGCATTAAAGACAATTCAAGAAAATATTATTTTCTTCAACCCGAGCCAACCACAACCCTTGTTCATTTTCTTATCATTTATACATATATAACAACATATACCTCATTAATTAATTAGCATAAATTATACTTTCTCTCAGCAAAATACTCTTAATAGTAAAACTTCGTTAATGTATGTGTTTTTTTGTAAATCGCCTCAAAACATTCATTGAGAAAAGATAAATGAAGCACAATCTGCTTTTCAAAAGCATTTCTCAATTGAATTAGATAAATGCAAATTTTCTTTTTTTTAAAAAAAAAATTATATTTTTGAATTTTTATTTTAATAAAAATAATTTTAAAAATAAGAAATTTTTAACTGCTAGACCAAATAGATCCTTAATTACCGAGTGTATGTAATGCTTTTAGGGGCCGTTTGGTTCTCTATATTCCATCTGAAATTATCTTATTTCACTTCCACGTGGGATAGTGATTTTATTATTTTAGTACAAATTATCAAATGATGGAGTAAAACTACATTAAATATGAAATAAAGTTAAATTTTTATTTTATTCTGTAATTATTATATTCTTTTATCAAAGGAGCCCTTATATTTTCATCCTTTTTTTTTTTTTTCCTCTATGGTTTTCTCCTTAGATCTGCAAGCATCACTATTACTAATATAACCATGTGAATTATAATCATGAGTCTCAATTGAGTACGACGTTTTTATTTATTTATTTGTATGACTTCTTTGTTAGATCTACAAAAAATCACAATTGAGACTCCCTCTTTAAGTGAGAAGTTATATTATTTTTATATAATTAAAATTAAATTTTATTTATGTATAATAAATGTCAAATTCCTTGTAATTAATTGATTTGTGTATTTATTACTTTAGATTCTGAGCCTCCCATAATCTTTATTCCTCTTTTATCTCTAAAATGATCACCAATTATATTGAATTTACAAAAAGAAAAAGAAAAAAAGAGTTGGTTTTCACGCACCATGACTTTAAAAATAAGAATTGTGATGAATTTGTGAAAATTCTCAACCGTAACTTTACCACCTGTCTTACAAATTTTGTGACCAAATCATGACTCCTGCCACAAATATGTTTGAAAAAATAAATGATGGAAAAAGAATTTTGCTAACCCCTCACAAAATCATTCAAATGATAAAAGTTATATACAACATAACTAGTGATGAACCAATTGTCACAATTTTGTTAATATTGATGAATTTTAATATAAATTCTTACATGCTGGTCATAAAATTGTGATGAACTTGTCCATCACAAATATTCCAATCACAATTTTGTGTTTTTTAAATATACATGTTAGGCAAGGCATGACTTCAAGTACAATTTTTATTATCTTCGTCTTTATAGTTATTCACAAATCATGTTTGATTGACAAGATTAATTCAAGATTTAATTGTTCACAAGTTACACTAGATTGCGAGATTTAATATTTCCTTCATTCGTTATATCTCGTTCAATTTTTCACATGTCTAATCGTGATAGTGCACTTGTGTTTGTTTAATTATTTTTAAATGATTAAAGCATTCGAAATTTAATATAATTTGTATTCAGTCTATCCCATTCAACTGTTTACATAATTACATGTCTAATCGTACTGACGCACGTATTTTTGTCTAGTTGTTCTTAAATGACTCGAAGCATTTAAGATTTAGCATTGTCTTCATTTCGATTATCTCGTTCAAATATTTACGGGTCCAATCGTATTGACACACATGTGTCCGCTTAATTGATCTTAAATGAATTAAAGTATCCAAGATTTGATATTGTATTCATTCGGTCCAATCACTTACAGAACACAGGTTTAACGTATTAACACACTTGTGTTCGTATAATTGTTCTTAAGTGACTTAAAGTATCAACATTTAACATTGTCTTCATTTCGTCTATCTAGAGTTCAATTGTTCACAACCCTAACTGTATTAGCATACTTATATTTGTTTAATTGTTGTTAAATTTTATTAAAGTATTCAAGATTTAATATCATCTTTATTCAATCTATCTCATTCAATTGTTCACCTAATCACAAGTCCAACTGTATTAACATATTTGTTTTTGTTAGTTGGTCTTAAATGACTTAAAGCATTCAAGATTTAATAGTCTTCATTTGAACTATCTCGTTCAACTATTCACAGAATCACATGTACAACTGTATTGTTGCACGTATTTTTGTCTAATTGTTCTTAATTTTTAAAGCCTTCAAGATTTAATCTTGTCTCTATTCGGTCTATCTCGTTCAACTGTTCATAGAATCGCATGCCCAACCTTACCGACGCACATGATTTTGTTTAATTGTTCTTAATGACTTAAAGCATTCGAGAGTTAACATTGTCTTTATTCTGTTTATCTCGTTCAATTATTCACGGGTCCAACCGTATTGACATACATGTGTTCGCTTAATTCTTCTTAAATGATTAAAGCAATACAAGATCTAATATTGTCTTTATTCAGTCTATCTCATTCAAATGTTCACAGAGTCATATGTCCAACTGTATTGATGCACATGTTTTTGTCTAATGGTTCTTGAATAATTAAAGTATTCAAGATTTAATATTGTCTTTGTTCGGTCTTTCTCGTTCAATTGTTCACAAAACCACATGTCCAACCGTATTGACGCACGTGGTTTTATCTAATTATTCTTAAATGACTTAAAGCATTCAAGATTTAACATTGTCCTGTTTTGCTTATTTCGTTCTGTTATTTAAGAGTTCAACCGTATCGATACACATGTGTTTGCTTTATTGTTCTTAAACGAATTAAAGTATTCAAGATTTAAATTGTATTCATTCGATCCATCTCGTACATCGTTCACAGGATTACAGATTCAATTGTATTGACACAATTGTATTCGATTTGATATTGTGTTTGTTCAGTCTATTGTGTTCAATTACTCACAGATCCAATGAATTAAGGTATTCAAATGAAAATATGTAGGCCCAGATTGTTGTACTATCATTTGCATTCGTTTTGGATTGCTTGACAAGAATGAGGATAAATTTATGTAAATACTACTGCACTCATGTCTTTCTCCGTTCTCTCCCTATCAACGATGTTGATGATAATATTTACAACCACTTGAAAGCTCGTAATAGCTTTGTATATATCATAAAATACTGCAAGTTCTGATCAAGAATGGTAATTTCACAAAAGAATAAGGAAAGAGCCGGAGGATGAAAGTTACGTCAATTAGATCTATTTTTCCTCAAGTTTTAAAAATAAAAATAAAAAGTTAAAAGAAAAAATACCGGATAAAATTTGTATAAACAAAAAATGAAAGCATGTAATCCCGAGTGGGTAGAGGACAAGAAATCGAATAGTCGTTTTCATAGTCCAGATGAATAACTCAACGCCTACTCTTTCTCGTGTCTCCATTTTCCCCTTCTCCTTCTCCTTTCACTTTCACCTAACACCCATTCCAATTCTTTAATTTCTTAGGTGATTTGCCACAGTAGAATGAGTGGTATGCTGCCTATTTGGCCTGAAACCATTACATAAAGTATGATATAAATAAATGAAGAGATATGAATGAAAAATACCTCATTCTAATCTCTCCTCCCTCAGCAGCACAGCACGCAACAGCCGAAACCAACTCGACACTTTTTTATTGATTCTCTCCCCATCCACGCCTTTTTTCTACACTACTATAAATTAATTGGTACAGTCCTAGAATCGAATAACAGCAAATCCCTCTTCTTCTTCTTCCTTTTTTTTTTTTTTTCTTTTGTTGCTACTTCTCTCCTCTCCAATTTTCACTATTCTCCCAAAATATTTATTATTAAACAAAAAAAGAAGCCTTTCACTTTTTTCTCTTTCTGCGGCTCTGCCTCTGCCGCTGCTAACGTTGTTTGCTGACAACACTACACAAATTTCAGAAAGACTAAAAGAGAGAGAGCCACCACTTCCCACAAAATTCTTGATTCGCTCTCCTCTTGGCAACAGTATTTTCTAGCTCTCAGCTAATGGGTATTTGGAGAAACTCACTACTTGTGCTGCTTGTTATTTCCCCTTTTTGTACACCAGATCCAAACGATGAGATGTGCTTGACCCATCTCAGTCAATCTTTGCAAGACCCTCTAAAGAATCTTCAAAACTGGACTAAATCTTCCTTCGCTAAACCTTGCGATGGGTTCACTTCCTATCTACAAGGTGCAACTTGTAACAATGGCCGAATCTATAAACTCTCTCTTGCAAATCTTTCTCTCAAGGGTACCATTTCTCCTTATCTCTCAAATTGCACCAATCTCCAAGCCCTTGACCTCTCCT
>JBDJHY010000049.1:25818256-25831466 GCA_039654485.1 Withania somnifera | reverse complement strand
AAGAATTAGGAATGGAAGATTGGTAAATAGTTAGAGTAGTAGAGAGAATTGAGAGAATTTGATGAAAATTGAATGAAGTAATGTAGTATTTATAGGGAAATTTTTTTTAGGGGTAGGGGTACGCTGCGGGGGTTGAGGGGTGGAAAGCGGCTATATAGCCATTTCTAAACGTTGATAACGACTAGTTTTTTTTTAAAAAACTTTTTTTTAATAAATTGTACCGGACCGGGATGAATCGGGACGGAAATTCCGTCCTGTCCAGTCCCCGTACATCCCGGTCGGACCGGGAAGGAACCGGGACGGTACCGGTCATTCCGGTCCGGAATGGCAACCTTAGTTTGAAATGGTCCCACAAAATAAGTAGTATTCTGATTTTGTCTTCTTTTTTTTCTTTTGTCTTTTTTTTTTTTAGTTTTAAGAAGATTGGTTGTTACCTTTCTTTTCTAAATACTTTTTTCTCTCTTACTTTATTCTTCATTTCCCCTATAATTTTCTTAATTTTAAATTTCATGTTGTCATATCTCTCACGTTTGCACACACAACACAATTACAAAATCGTGCATCACTCTAGAACAGGTATGCTACATTGTGTCTTTTCTTCATATACTTATATGTACTGTTCGATTTGCTCAATCATTAAAAAGATCATCTTTATCTTCATCTTCTTACAGTTGTAACTGCTAAATCTCTATTTTAACGACGGACAAAACTCCATTAAACAATACGAGTACTTACATTACCTAGAAATCAAACTTTTAATGAAATATGTTCCTAAATTAGAGAGAATGAAATCTGATGATGAAATTAGATTTAAGTTTGCTAAAAATTTTATTAAAATTACAAATCTTATAGACAAATTAAGGTCAAGGGTTACCCAAAAAATGGATTGTCATGCTTCTTCGTCTACTACAAAGTCAATGTGAAAAAAAAAGTTGAGAAAATTTCAAGTAGAAGTAAGAAATCCATGGAGATTGAGGAGGAATTAAACCAAGAAGACGAAGAAAGAGAGGTAGTTCTTGTATTGTATATATGTCTGTTGTATGTATTTATTTATTTGTGCTTGTATGTGAGATAGTGTTTGTTCAGACTATGTCTCTTCTAGCAGGTTGTTGGGGATAGAGATGTTGTAGATGGTGTGGAGGAAGGTGAAGACTTAACGGTATATATATATATATATATATATATATACACTTATAATATTTTGAGTTTTATTTGATTACTGTATACATAATCTTTTTATTTTGTATTTAGTGGCTGGTAATAGATCTGTTTTATTTAGTGTCTGGTAATAGATCTGTTTTATCTGCTAATGACTTTGTTTTGTTTGGTGGCTGATTTTATGTCTGTTGTATTTGGTGGCTACTAATGACTCTGTTGCATTTGGTGGCTAGTAATGAATTTGTTGTATTGGTGGTTGATAGTAGGTCTGTTGTATTTGTTGCTCGGTAACGAATTTGTTGTATTTGGCGTCTGTAGTGGGTTTATTGTATTTGAATTTTAGTTAACAATATACTTATACATCTGAATATTTCAGTTGTATTTGGTGTAAATTGTGTATTGACTTTATTATTATAGTAGATTAGTTGTATGGGTCAATTGTATTTAACTGAACTTGTATATATATATATTGTATAATGCTTAATGTTTCATATCTTGTACACATATAGTGATGAACTACATGGATCAAGTTGTATATGGTTCAAGTTGTATAGTGTTTTATTTTTATTTTTTTTTTCATAGATTTTTTTGAGTACATGACTCGAAGACTTACCAAAAAAGCTCCACTCATAAGAATTTATACAAACACAAATGTGGTGGCTGGTCTAAAGAAGTATTTGAATTATTCGACAACCAAACACTTTTGTGGAGATCCATCAAGCAAGGCCAGATAAGACTAGCATTGACCCTGTAAGTGATGATATTGTTGATCTAGATTAGTCTACATATAGGAAGACTATGCTTTTTCTATTTTTCGGCTAATAATTATAGTTGAATGCATTGATTCTTGATTTATGCAAGTACATTTTTATGTGTGTTGTTTTTTCAAGCAAAAAAAATGTGTTACGACTTTTACTTATATAATACAACTAACTTGAAGCTTTTAATTATTAATTGTATATGAGGCGGCGATAATTAATATCTAGTTATATATGAAAACTTAAATACTTCTAATATTTTAGTATATTGACTTTTTTAGATATTAAGTTATATATAATATTTGGTCTACATTTATTCATATACAAGGTTGAGCGTTTTTATAATATTTGGTCTACAGTTGTTTATGATATTAATACATTTATGAAGTTTTATATAACTAACATTGTATATAATATTTGATTTTTTTTCGAGTTATACATACCTACTATGATTGTATATTAGATAACCTCATTATGTCTTTTTATTTTTTTAAGTTGTATATATCTGTCATGGTTGTATACTAAAAAATCTCATTATCTCTTGTGTTTTAATATTTATTTGTATAAAAATCGCTGCTCAGTTCAGTTGTATTTAAATATTCCGAGTTGTATTTAGGCTAGATTGAATTAAAATACAATTAGAATTAAATATTTGTATTTCATATATTTAATGACAACAAATCAACTATAATACAAACAAACTAAACAATTTCTCCATAATCTTATTTATTTTTGGTATTGTATGTGGGTTGGTGTCAAATTCTTTAAGAACATTTGTCTTTTAGTAATCAATAGTTGTATTTGAAAAAAATAATTATCAGGTATACAATTATTTATCAGTCAGTCAGCTGCATATGAACATAAGAATAAATAATTTTAGAGTAATTGCACTAATATTCAAGCCTTTTCGGTTGTGCACCATGCCATGAAATATGACATTTAATTTATATTTTTTCTTGTGATTTATGAATGTTGGTTTAATAATCCCTCCCACCAAATAAATGGTTATTTGCTTTTGGCAAAGCAATTTGTCTCTCATGGTACACGTGTGTCCCGAGATAAAGTCGGACCTTGGACCATTTTGCTTAGTAAATATAAGATGTTTTGAAGCTAAATATATATTTTTGTTCAAATAGGATAATACCTGTCAAATATACAAATTACAGTCTAACTTCAAAACAATTCAATATACAAATAAAAACGTACTAAGTACAACTAAATTATAATTAAATAAAGTGAACAACATATCAAATTTTGTCCAACAGTTAATCGAATAATTGCAAAAATTAACAAGTTCTTCATTATCCAACACACTAATACATAGAGGTATTTGATTAAATTCTTTAATTTATTTTGCATTAAGTACATTTTGACATCCGTGTCGTCGTGTATGAGCATTATTACTGTCACCTTTCACAGTATATTTAATTTTTATGAAATTATATCTCAAATCAATATTTATCTTAGACGCAATCAATTTATGAGGGTATTTGAAATTTGTATGCTCAATCAAAGCAATTGCATCAATTTTGTAATGCTCATAGGTCTTTTCATTTTTTCATTATTCCATTTAGCTGAATAGTTAATCATAACAATAAAGCTTGTCATTTTCTTTATTTATCTGCCTTAACAAACACAACTCAAGATTAAAAAAAAAACTCTGTTAATCATTCATCAATCAGAATTAGTGAATTTTAGTGAAATATACAACACAAAATTAGCACAGTTCACTACCTTGAACAACCAAAAAAATTTTTATGCCCAGATATAACATTCGAGTTTCGAATTTCAATTATTAAATCAAATTTAATTGCACATTTTATTATTCCAATTAAAATTTGAATACATCAACATACCTTTCTATAATAATTTGATCGATCCACTAAAACTAAATTTGGCTTTGAATTTTTTTTTTGAAAAAAACTTTATTTTGTGCCGGTGACGACTAACATATGATTCAATTTCTCACTTGTTATCTCTTTTCATAATCTGGTGATGAACTATTAGATTATTTGAGTTTGACGTTGTTCTTAATAAAAAAAATTCAAATCTAAAAAAAAAAAAATAGCGTGATATAGCAGAACACTTCATTTACCAAAATTTGATACGTGTGTTTTATGCCTTAAAATATGTAACTGACAGTTCATATATAACTGAAAGTTGTATGAAAAATTCATATACAAATTCTGGGTAGTAGCATACAACTTCTGGGTTGTAGTCGAGAAGACCTTTTGCCATTTTTCATAACTTTCAGATTTTGGCTATTCTCTAATAATAAAATCCGAATTGTTTGTAATTTCTGAACGTTTACCTATTTTTAATAGTATAATTACATAAATTACAAGAATACGACTTTAATTTTTAAAGAGTTTATTTCCTGACATATATAAATCTAATTATAAAAGGATAAAATTTAAATCAATCAACTCAACAAAATAAATATCAACTTATTTAAAGAATAAAAAATAATTTTGTAATACAAAATAAAATAGTTATATGGCATATCATATCTAAGACAATAATTATATAGTATGACAATAATTAATAATTATTATTATTCATATATACAATAGCAATATTTTTTTTCTTAAAAAAACTAAGGATTGCCTCCCATACATTTTATGAATATCTCTCTCCTATTTTCATGTTACTTTGCATGCCAAATTACATTTAAATTAATTTTCTTTCTATCGACTTTACCATCTACCACTTAAAAAATGTTTCAAATTTTAAAAACAATTTTTAATTTTAAGAAAAAACTGATCTTGGTACGTTGATTCAATACCGCTTATCATAGTTTTTTTTATGGTGACCGGAGAATCCTTTGCCGTTAAATTCATTAACAATAATCTCGTTATAGATTTCATGGACAGTGAATGTCTTAACAAAGAATCTAAAATCCTTCGACTCCTTTAACAATCATCACGATATTCTCCATCTTTACAAATCCAGAATCTATTATGATAATTTTGAAATATTTCATGATGTTTTTCTCTCACGTAATTTTAAATTGGATTTCTCCTTCTTTATTTTAATTTGAATAGACTATTTCTCACACTTCAATTATCTTGTGTTATTTTTTTTTTTATTTATATTTATATTCATTATTTATTGTATCTTTTATTTTTTAAAGAACTGATCTGTATTTGTATTTGTAGGTGCACTGCATTATTTGTATTTTCAGTGTTTTATTATTTTATATTTGTATTTGTAATTAAATGCATGATATTTATTTATAGACAAAATGAAAAAGTTGACATACTAAATACAAACAATGCAAATAATATATATATATTAAATTAAGTTTATTCACAGATAAATTATTGAGATTAAATGATAGTTCTGTATAAAATGTATCGTTAGATAAAAAAAGATAGAAAATACAAAATACAAAATGACAAGATAAAATATAAAGAAAGAAAGAGATGTGAAAATATTTTTTCATTTATCTTATAAATATGTTTTCCTTTCTAAAATATAACTGATTTTATATTTTCATTCATCCATTTATACTTTTTCTTTGAACACTGTAACTGATTTTTTGTTTAACTCAACTGTTATATTTCTCTTATTAAATAAATTAATAAATATAATTCTTAGTTGCTATTTAATATATTAATATTATGTAGATAATTAATAAAGCATTATTATATACTAGTTGTTAATTTCATCAACCTCTCGGATGACATTCATGAAATTTAGAAGAGGGTGGTCAAAGTGAATGACAATCGTCAAGGCCCCACCCCAACTCCATGATTCTGGATTCAGGGGGACTCTTCCGTTGTCCGTTCTTGAAACGGAGTTTGGTAGGACCTTCAATATTTAAAACCCCAAATATATAACAATGTAGAGTATAATACATTTGCATAACTAATTGAATCTTTTTAAGATTATATTACATTATAAAATAGTACTTCAACTATTTTATTTTATGTTAATTTTTGACACCATATTATTTTATTTTCTTCATAATTCTGACTTTAAAAACTTTTAAAAATTACAAATTTTTAATTTGATATTTAATATTTTTTTTGGGGGAGGGGAGAGGGGGGGGGGGTCAAAATGACCTTCTTTCATTTTTTCCATCCAGAAATCTTTTTCACCTGTCTTTTCTTCACCTCTCAATTTATCTTCTATATGTACATGATTGTGAGTTATTGGAATCCTAAATTAATTTTTTGGAAGAAACTGAATTCATCTAGCTCTTTACAGTTTTCGAGTAAGATGATCTAAAAGTTTGAAGAAAATAGTCAAGCTTAAGCTAAATCCATCTAAGTTATTTGTAATTTTAAAGATGAAACTAATTTCATATAATTAATTAAATTTTAAAAATCATAAGTAATTTAAAGTATTTTACCTAATTTGAAAGGTGGTCTTTTTACTAAGAAAAAAAGATTAATATCCCTTTTATTAAATACTAGAAGATTTGAGTGGACTTTTTAACCAAGTATCCGTATTTCCTCCTTACTTCAAATTTACTCTTCCATATAAATAATGGTGGAATACCATCGACGTCTATCATCAACTATCTTGACTAATAGAACCCAATTGTTTTCTTGCCAATCGTAATTTTTCATTTATTTAACATCGTATTTATTTGATTATAATTTGAAATTATCAGTATTGATTTATTTCATTATTTTAAATCATGAGGCAAAATTCAAAATTCTCAAAAAAGCTTAATCTAAAATTTCATATCATGATTTTAAAATTTTCAAAAGTCAAAATTTGACTCATAGTTTATATTTTGTAAAAAAAATTCAGATCATATTTACTCTTACCAACCTTTACCTAATCATTTATATAAGATGTAAATAAAAAGATATTACTCTTTATCAACCTTTACGAATCATTTACATTGGATGTAAAATATATCTTCGATGTGAGGATATTGTTCATATTATGTAGAAGAATTATATTAAAGAATAGTACACTATAATCCAGGTTCAATTTTACTTTTAAAATTTGATCAATAAATGTTGTATTCATTTTAGAATGACCTTGTGATGTATATTGTATTTTATTATGGTATTTTATTCATTTAGTGAGATTGTACTCCCTCTGTTTTGTAGTTTGATTTGGTACGGAGTTTAAGAAAGAAAGAAAGACTTTTGAAACTTGTTGTACAAAACTAGTCATACATGTTTGTGTAACTATAAATTATTTTACTAAGGGTAAAATAAACATTTTAAGTTAAATTGGGTACTGAATATAAGAAT
Source organism: Withania somnifera (assembly GCA_039654485.1). Taxonomy (NCBI): domain Eukaryota; kingdom Viridiplantae; phylum Streptophyta; class Magnoliopsida; order Solanales; family Solanaceae; genus Withania; species Withania somnifera. The sequence continues at coordinate 25,824,331 of JBDJHY010000049.1, read as the reverse complement.
TTGTTATTTTTTTTTTTGGACCGATTAAGAAGAAAAGCGAGTTACATAAATTGGGACTGAAAGAATATAAGAATTGGAAATTATTTGATAATTTTTATAACTTATGAAATTTGAAAATGCAAAATTACATGTCTAAATAAAATATCAACTTCAATCTCAAATAATTCATACCATAATTTGAAATATTTCAAATTGCATGGTCAAACGAGCCCTAAGTTCGTTTAATCTGATCTACTTAGTTTAAATCAACTAGGTAGGCTAGATGTTATTTATCTTGCTCCATTATCTAAAGTGGTAAATTAAAATAAGCATTAAACATTAAGAACTCAAATAATTAACAAGCACCATTAAAATTGAAGATTAGATACCAGAGTGATTAAATCGGGCCTACCAATCACTTCAAGTAATTTTTAGTTTTTCAAACGTTTGCCGAATCCCATGGGATAGCCCGTGGACAAGTGTAGATTTCAAATGTACATACCAGATACCATTTTTTTACTTTGAAGGATTCAAAAGGCAGTATAGGTGGGTATTTCTTCAATCGATCTATTGCTTTCATGCCATAATGATTTCCTGAAAAGAACCGTGTTCATTTAATAAATGATTTCTGGCCATGAACACAACCTTTGTTATTTTGCTATTTTTATTTCTTCATTATAGCTGTTCGCAAAAATATTTTTTTTAAGTTAAACGCTTATCAAAAACAATTTTGTTACTATACAAAGAAAAAAACAAGATCTGTGTATATTTATTTTAACCGAATCGTATAAAATTATATTTGGTATATTATTGTTATTACAACATTAACTGAAATGTGCCTACTTATTTCTTAAGTCGCGTTACCCCTTCCAAAACATGTTCCCGTGGAATTCATAGATGCTTAGGCTTAATAACGGATATAATTTTTGTTGTTTATGATAAAATTTGCATTAACAAATATGAACAACTAAATAACTTAAACTATTTCAGAAAATAGTAAATAAGAAGACGAATATCAAGTTTATTGAGTTTATAGTGTGTTTTCAAAAAAATTATTTTCCTCAAGTACCTGAGGTTATGAAATATATTTTTCTAAAATAAATGATCTACTTCAATAGAATAACAGTAATTCAAATTCATTTGAACAACTAACTCACTCGACGGAATAAATCTAAAAAAATTGTTTAAGTAATAAAGGTAGAAAAATGAGAGTTAATTCGGACTTCATATATGAGGAAGAATTAGATATTTATAGCCCAAAAATACTGGTTCAAAAGAGAAGCAACGATTTTAAAAAATTGTAACTTTTTCAGATGAAAAATTGCACAGATTTGGACCGGACATGATATATGCGGACCACATATAGGCAAATGCACCACATTCTCCGACCAGTGAAAATTTGAAGTTACTGTCCGACGAATGCGGAACATATGCAACCCGCCTATGACGATAAAGACTTTAAACAAACACACCTTTTCACAATACGATGCATATTTGGCCAGCATATGCCTCGTGCGGCAGAATATGGAGGAAAAAGTCTTTGATTTAATTGTTGGATCAAATAATTATTAAACAATTAATTTTAAATAAATTTTGTCAAAAAAAAATAGTCTCTGATCGATCATTTGCGAATTTAAATTTGAAGTCAAACGATGACGACATCGCATTCAAAAAATGTGAATAACCCGTCCTCCTTTCTTTGAAAGAAGGGGCACTTTCAATTCTGTCGGTGCTTGAAACAAATTTTATCTTTTCCATATTACTATATATTATATACTGAACTCATAAGTGAAACTTAATATATGCCTAACAAAGTTCTTTTTTCCTAACAATGTGAGACAATTGCTTCTACAAAAAGTAGAAATAACTTTAAATTCAAATTTTTATTCCCACATTTTTCATTTACTTTTGTTCTGTAAAATTCATTTTCATGAACTTATTTCTTCCATAGGACCCAATAATTTTGCAAGAAATCAAGATTAAGATGGGGTCAGGGATTGACATGTTGCGTAGATGCGGAAGAAATAGCTTGTGCAAATCAATCCATTTGTAAGCTTAAGGAAATTACTGACTAATGCGATTTCATATCATATTTGCTTTTCCCGTCACGCTGTTCAACATCAGTAATGTTGAATTTGATGCTCCATGAGTACACCACGTCGTGTCAGTTGTCTAATGCTGATGCTACCGAGTCTAGACATGGAATTGGCATGAACATGATCTGTTTCATCAAAGATCTCCTCCTTCACCAAGAAATTAATTCTAATATTAGGCGATAGAGATTAGAATCAATTGCTTATAAGAAGAAGCATTTTGTTTACTTTTAGAATCTCCTCAATGACATCTTCCATGGTAATGATCCCAATTACTTCTTCTGAAGAAAGAGCTGAAAGTGATGTTTCCTTAATTGGAAGGATTTCAGGATGAACTTCCTCTGACCACCTTCTGCTTTTCGAGAATTCCCTTCGTGAAATACTTGCAGTGAATTTCTTCGACCTCCTCAGCGATCGTCTGGCCCTTGAGCTTTTCCTTTGATAAAAGATCTCTCCAGGAATGTTCAATCTCACTTCTCTTGCTGATGTGTCATTTCACATGAAAAAATAAGCTAGGGCAAGTAAGACGGGGACAGAGGAATAGATAAGCTAGATTAAAGTAAAATTCTATAGACTGTAAGTTCTTCCTCACCACCACTGGACAGATTGCCGCTGCCATCTCGCTTTTTCACAACAACAGCCATGTGGCTGAGACCTTTCTGGAATTCATTTAGTATGTCATACAACGGCATTGCCTCTGAAACTCTTTAACATATTGTGCAAACAATATCAGGGGACTATTTAACAATGTGGAAAGTCAGTTCTATGAGTCAGTAAGTTAAAGAAAATAGAGCAGTTTATTAGGCATTAGAACTGACAGACAAATAAAAAAATTGGATTTTGTGATAGCTAGTGAGTCTTATGCAGATAACAACATCCAAAGACCATGCAATGATGCGAAAGCGATTTGTTCATTTTGTTTCCAGCTAAACTACCTTGGGATATGCCGTATCGTTGCATTCTTCACGGGCACCGTATCACTTGGATTAATTGTCACCAAATTCTTCACCTGTTTATCAGAATAATAAATTCTAATGATGTTATCACCATAAGTAGTAAGTAACCATACATTAACAGAGTCAGATATCTATACGAGATAGCTAGATTAACTCAAAGAAAAGCTCGATTCTGAATCATGATCCAGTTTGAATCAATAAAGATTCCTGCAGTTTGTTAAACCACTTTTTCACATCCTTGGTCCTTGCTAAGTAGTTTGTAATTTATACCTTATGCTTTTACAAGGAAATTCTGCTTGTAGGAATCTAAGGCATTTATTATTCCTTAAACCCTTCGTTTCCTTTTTCTCTTTCTGCGGGTACTGTATTTCTCCATACTTCTTATTTATTGCTCCATGGTCCATGGATAGCCATTATACTATCTTATTGGAGCAGACACATGTAAGAGATATGAAGATGAAAGATTTTGTTCTTGAGACACCAGTATTTCCCAACTTGTTTCAAGTAAGAAAGTCGGAATAATTTCCAGTGATATTGTAATTTTAGTTCATCTATATTTGAAACTTAGCATGAACAACATATAGCTAATGGCCTGGATCTCATCAATATATATAGGCAGGATAACTATATATCAGTGCTACATTCTCATGTGCATTGCTTAGCCAGCAGGAAATAATTACCAGGACAAGTCCAATAATGTTTGTCCGTTGTTCATAGTACACTGGAACCCTGCTATGTCCCTTCTCCAAGATTAAATTTATCAGAACCCTGCTCAAAGACATCACATTTTCTTATCTTACTAGTCTCACACCTTAGGTAAGCACAATAAATTATCGTAGATACTAACAATGCATCAATTTTGGTAAATAGTCAGGTTAACTCAAGAGAAACATACCTGTCAAGATTGGCATTGACATCAATTGCAAAAGTTTCAGCTATAGGAGTCATGGCATCCCTTGCAGTCTTCTCAGTGAGCTGAAGTGCTCCTGCTATTATATTTGTCTCATGATTCGATAATTCTCCTCCTTTTCCTGCCTGATTAGTAACAACAATAAGAAGTTAGTAGCACTGGAAAGTGGATGTACAATTTGCATAAAATTAGGAGGAAAGGTAGATTCCGAATAGCGGGTGGTCCAAACATGGGTTCATAGTTTTAACACAACCTAGTGTTGTGTTCGAACCCTATATATGTGCAAAAAGAACTAGTAGCGTTATGCGTTTCAGAACTCTCTCCCTATTCTGGATCGTCCTTAATTCTGAAAACATCATAAATTCTTCATCCTTCGAGACAAAAAGAGAGACAAGCAAGAGTCTTTCAGCAGAGAGTGATAGGTAAATACCTTATTACCGTGCATGTCAACTAGTGTCCTCAATTCAGCTCGCCGAAACAGAGCTTTTTGCCCTTTTCCCAACAGGTAGTCTAAGATCTGGTGATTAAGAATATATAAAAAAGCAAGACTACACATACTATTCTTTTGTGATAAGTAAATTCACATATACTTTGTCGTCTTCTTGGAAATGCAGAATACACTGCATTTCTCGTAAACGCAGATGGAAATATTTGTACCTTGCTTATCGGATAGGCTACCGGAAACCAAAACCAAATAAGAACTCGAACAAGCGGAGAAACAGTTGCACCAATGGTTAGTCCATATCTTGTACAGAGAGATTTTGGTATAATCTGTGTGCCACATATTAATTGGAACTTTATACTTCATAACAAAAATAAAACCAAAGGCAGGAAAAACATCTAAAATCGCTTCTTGAACTTACTAAGGCGTTTAATTTGCAATATTTGAGAACTAACCTCACCAAAGATGAGTATCAATGTCACAGAAAGAAGAACTGCTCCCCAAGCTGGCACTAACTTATCAAGAAAAAGAGGAAGTGTCTGGGAAATCAAAGTATTCCTATCAATTGCAATTGCATTATAACTTTTATGGTTCTTTTATAGCAGCCGTGCCTACCTCCATAGCCGTAACGTTGCTAATGAGCAGCGAACATAGCAATAGATGTTGTTGCTTCACAATGGGCAAGATCTTTGCTGAAGTTATTAGAAAAGTAGCAGTTAAAAATGTGGATTATTCACAATTAAAAAATAAAGCCTTCGACCCTCTCGAAAGAACAAGAAAAATGTCTTAAGAATTCACTTGTAAGCTCTAGAGTTGGACGTAGCCACTTGTTACACTAGCAATTTTACAAGATAATTTGAAGTATCAAATTAAAATTTATATTTATTGCTTAGGGAGGTATAGAATGTCAAGAGATTTTTCATGTATATCCGAAGAGTGCATACAAGCATGGAGACGGTCTTTAGGGGTTCCAGATTTAGCAAGAACCTCAAGATCAATGACGCTCATACACAGGAGGCCTAGTGTGAGTCCAGCCATCAGACCTGCCCACAAGACTAGAAGCACAACTGCTACAATATAGATAAAGAACTCTGCATCGCAACATTTCAAGTACGTGTGTCCCATTTTAGTTTCTTTTTTCTCCTTTATTGTGTCTTCTTAATGAAATGTAACCCTTTGTGACGATGCTTGAAGGATTAAAAATGAAAATTAGCTAGTTTTAGGCGAGAAATCCCATGAACAATCGGCGGACTATCTTTTTGCCTGCATGCAGGGAATAATAATATGCTATCCTGATTCCAAACAAGGCAAAATCATCATTTTCATTTGATTCTTTTATATAAGCAACTGACCAAGAAGTAAAACGAGGAACAATTAGGAAATAAGAAGATGTATCATCGTCAAATCGACCTTTATTTGTATAGATATATAATTTTTGAAGAGTTCGAATCTTTTCGTCACAAGAAATGGAGGTACAAAAATACTCCACGGCTATTGAATTAGAATCTTAAATCGGCCTCTAAAACAGGGTTTGTAAATATATAATTTGGACATATAAGAACTGGCCAAACTTTAATTTGGCAGTGGCAAAAGGTCGGCCGCGCTTTTTCCTAGCAATCCGATGCTTGCTATAATTAAACTAGCCGCCAAGTTTAAATCTCTTGGTTTACTCGATAAGAACATGAATCTAATTGT
>JBDJHY010000049.1:25749854-25764233 GCA_039654485.1 Withania somnifera | reverse complement strand
TCACGAAATTAACTATTTGACAGATTTCTTATTCAAAAAAAAAAAAAAAAAAAACAGAAAAATAGAAATTAAAGTTAAAGTCTTTTGGTGAAAAGGCATATTTTGTGATAGTATTGAGCAAGTCACATCTCGAATAAAAGTGTCCCGATCCCTTTCATATGATGGGAGTTGTCGGTGTATTGAGCTCTACTTTGCTATGTGTCATTTATTATGTTACTGTAGAAAATACTGTTAATCCATTTTTTATAGTACAATGGTTGGATATTCACGGCCTAGCTGTATCTAGGTTTTTTTGAGTAATATATATGAAAATACCTCTTGATACCTTATCAACACTGTTTCGAACAAGCAGACTAAAAAGGGTGTCCTTGGTTGGACTGATAGCAAAGGCGAGCTTTAGACCATCCGTAGATGTAAGCTAATCAAATCACTCGATTTTGTCCTCTGATAAGATCACTAAATCTACCTCTTTTATTTTGTAAAATTAATTTTCAAAAGTTATTATTTTTTTTTTTTAATAAATAATGTATTTCACCTACCAAGCTGATATTGGATTGGGGCGATTGTCTAAAAATAAGAAAATGGAAAAGGGACTAAAAGAAATACGTATATTATGTGGTGACCGGGTAAAAAGAATAAAGTGAACAGTTAGGTAACAATCTACATCAAAATGAGAAACAGATCTTATTCTTGAAGAAATGGATGTGTAAGAATATGTCACTCTTTCCTTGTTGAAGTTCCTAGTTGAAAGGTTATTCATAAAGGGAGTAACAGTTTAACTCTGGTTGACACTATATAGTACTTGCAAGTTGAATCACTAAAAAAAAGTGAGTATTAGTAACACCAGGTCAATCTTTTTGGTGTTTTTGTGTGGTTCATTTCTTCTTTTCATCTGCTTTTGACTTCATATACACCAATCAGCAAGCTCCACGGTGCGAACCTTAACCTAGTGGAGGGTGAAGAATAGTTTGTCGAGTGAAAATCTGACAAGTACAATTCTAAATCATGTTATTGGACTATATTAACATTCTACTCTGTCGAGATTTATTTGTTGCTTCACTTAGATTCCACATCAATTAGTTTTGCATAATCAGCTTGCAATTATTGCAACTCTTGTTTCTTTAATTGGTATTAATTAAAGCTAAAAAAAATCTTTTTGATCGAATTATGGAAATCAAGAAAATGTTGATCAAGAAAGTATCGTTGAAATCAAGAAAGATATGCAACTTAATTATCATTAAATTATGTTTTTAACAAGTTCTCATGAATAAACTTAAAAAGAAATAAAGATTGATGTTGGGTATGCGAATAAAAGTCCACATTGATAGTTGAAAGGATTAGGAACCTACATTTCTTAATAGAGTGAGGTCTTTTGGGAAAATCATGCGGTCTTGCCCCAAAGCGGATAATATCACACCATATAAGAGTGTCTTTGGGCTGAAAGAGCCTAACAACTGGTATCAAAGACTAGGTTCAACACGACGAGTATGGTGATGTGACAGAGTGATGGAGTGTGGAGCTCGGTTTGCTCACCCTTACGAGTTTGGAGATGCACACACAAGAAAAAGATAGTTGCGGGTTTCGATTGCCATGTAAAAATACTCAAATGATGTGGTGGCACACGGTGAATCTCGATGACTCATGGACCGTGGTATTGGGCCACATGGAACTTAGTTCAAGGGGGAGATTGTTGGGTGTGCGAACAAAAGTCCCACATTGGTAGCTAAAAGGATTAGAACCTACGTATAAGGTGTAGCATCTCCTAATGGTGAACCTTTTAGGGAAAACCGTGCGGGCTTGGCCGAAAGTGGACAATATCACACCATGTAAGACTGTCTTTAAGCTGGTCTGAGCCCAATAAGTAGTATCAGAGCCCAGGTTAGGTGGGATGAGTATGGTGATGCGGTGGAATGATGGAGTACGGAGCTCTGTTTGTTTACCTTTACGAGTTTGGAGATGCACACAAGAAGCTAATTGCAGGCTTCGATTGCTATAAAAAGATACTCAATAACTAGCTACAGGCTTTGATTTCCATAAAAAGATACTCAAAAAAAAATGTGAGTGGCACAAGGTGAACCTCGGTCATGACCCATGGATCGTGGTTATGGGCCATGTGAAACTTAGTTTGAAGAGAAGGTTGTTGGATGTGCGAACATACATATAAGATGTAGGATCTCTTGTGAGGCATTTTGGAAAAAATCATGCGAACTTGACCCAAAACGAATAATATCAGAACATGTAATAAGGTCTGGTTTGAACCAAACAGTTGATATAGTCAATAACACATTTAATGGATGTTCTAAATAGTTTTATATAGGTGGGTTAAAAGCTAAAAAGAAAAAATCAAATAAAAGGAAACCGAAAGAGTACGTAAGAAAAATGCAGTACGACGATCACTTTCTAATCAAAGAATGGACAATGGGTCCGTATGCTCAAGCAAAGGGGCTTCCTTCCAACTTTATTTTGCAACGCGGGGCTGCTTATTCTGCCTAAGAAAATAACTTAATTAGAAAATAAACAAAAGTTTGAAGATTGTCAAATTCACATGGATAAAGCTAATAATCTAATCTGAAGCGTGATTTTCATTGTTAGGGCCATTTCTAGGTTAATCATCTCTACTTAAAGAATAAGGACCACAAATAATCCATTGGAAAAAGTATTTTGGTGTATGTTGTACATGCTATAAACCCCTCGTTACTTAAGAATATTGTAGTTTCATAGACAGGACAAACAAATAGTACAATAGTGTTCATGTTGAAAGGCACCACTTGTGATACGGTGACATTGAAATCTTGGAAAGCGATGTATAGTTTCACTAAGGGCTGCTAATTAATATGATTTTTTAATACATTAATTTTACATATATATCTGAAAAACTGAAGAATCAATATCCGACATTTCAGTATTTCTGTTTCTTGCTGGAACAACATGACACGGACCTTATAATAAACTCTTCCTCGGCTTGTTGTTCTTTGTATTAATTGAACTCAACATAATACTAAGAAGAAACCGACGTTTATCTTATACCCTACATGCTAAAGCCAATCAAGTCTTGTCCAAAATTTCAAAGTACCTTTCCAACTTTCATTGCCATTTTGCCTTTTCCAATACAGATTTCTGAAAATGCTTTTGTCGTACACTCACTTCAAACTCTATGGACCATGTATTTTAATCGAATTATTATTAATCAATTTAACATATATACATTAATGTGTAGATCCAAAAACAGGACCCTGTGCAGGGGAGGATCGCTGGAGTGTCTTCGGTTTTTGCTGAATCCAATATCCTTGATATAGATCTGTAGTTATATTAAAAACCAATTAAATACGTAGTACTACTTTGTTATTGTGTATATACTAAAATCTCAAATTCATATGTTTTCAATCTTAGACTCAGCTTTTGATGGTCCTTGTGCTATATGTAGTATAAGTACGTACAATGATGTAAAGTAGCACTGCAAGTCCCTATCTATAGGATTCCATGCTCACAACAACCATATGAGCTGGTACAAAAGCTATCTAAGACAACATATAGCACGTATATAGCATAAAATATGCGCACATTTATCGAGCAAATACAAAGAATTTTATACTGTAGTACTAGTAATCAAGATATATGAAAGTGATCGTGGAAAGTAACCAAACATATCTCTAAGTTTCAGTGAATAAGCACACTGAAAAGTTACATAATATACTTGTGGCCAAAATTAATGTTTTTACTGTTTCAACAAATCCAAGTACTTTGGATCTTCAAATACATAATAAGGTGATAAGCTTTCAACTATTGATGGAGGGTAATTAACAAGAGGGCTCAATTCTTCCCAGCTTGTACTTTGATCTTGTGATGTGGTGCTAATAGTGGTACCATTGACCATTTCCAATACACTTTTATCTACTTGCTGAGAATGAGTAGTGCTAGTACTATTGAGCACGTCATTCAACCCAACTGAATTGTAATTATTATACTCGTGTAGACCGTTGTTGATAACTCCGTTGTTAGGGTAATAGCCACAGCTTATCATCACTGAAGAATTATAAGTATTGCCACATACAGGATTTATCGATGCGATATGATTGGTGGAGCTAATTTGGCACAATTGATCTTGGGAGAAATTAACTTGATCAGTACTACTGGAGTATTGAAGGCTGTGGCTGTTTGAACTGCTTCCTGCCAGGTCATGATTTTGTGGTGCAATTAGTGTAGAGAAGAGTATTTGTTGTGGAGGCCAAGAATATGCATTATTGATAGCTTGATGAGTAGCAAAGAAATTTTCGTCGTGTCCCTTCATCATCTCTAGCTTATTGTGATTGTACCCGTTCCGTGTCCTATGATCCTTTCGCTGCTTATTGCATAGTAGTAGTTTTTTCTTCAGCCTTGTATTCCAATAATTCTTGATATCATTATCTGTTCGCCCAGGTAATTGTGCAGCTATAATTGACCACCTATGATATTCAGAAGTTTTAATACATTAATGAATTATCGATGATTTAGACTCTTTTAAAATACCAAATAGATCGAAGGAAAGGATCATTAATTACTTAGGGGTCGTTTGATAGCTAAAGTAGCACTTTATTCATTATTAAATCTATGTATAAGTTATACAATATTTGGTAGGTGGATAAGAAATAAGTTTTTCGTGTATAAAAATAATATAATGTTTGGTAGGTGGATAATAAGAAATAAATTCTGTATGTATAAATTAATACGACGTTTGGTAGATGAATAGGAAATTCAAATAACTAATAATGTATAACTTATAAGGAATTTGATGTATTATTTTATGCGGGATAGAAGATAAAATAAATAATCTATGAATAACTAATACATATATAAAAATTAAAATGACCATATTAGCCTCATCAATTGATCAAAGACTAATATAACTAATACTTGTATAATTAATATATGCATAAACGTCATAATTTTAACTAGGTATCAAAGTACCTGTTATACAATAGCCTAACCCTAGAACTGAAAAATAAGTGATGCACTATATTACGTACCTACTGCCAATACTCATGTAGAGAGTGCAGATTATGTTGTCTTCCTCCTCGGTAAACTCACCGTGCTTTATGTTTGGCCGGAGATAATTTAGCCATCTAAGCCGACAACTCTTCCCGCATCTCTTGAGACCTAATTAAGTCATATATAGAAACAATATGAATAATGAATTGAACCTTCATTTGTTCAAATAGAAGCAAGATCATACAGAAATTAATGTTTGAATGCTAGTAGGACTTGCAACGCTTACTTATTGAAGATATAATTAAGTACAAAAATAAAAGATAATTAAGTACAAAAATAAAAGAGTAAAATTTATCTAACAATTTAAACTTTTTGATCGATGAATTGATGATATAATATCATCGCTACTCACCTACTTTCTGGGGAAGGGTAATCCAATTACCACCAGTTCCATTTTGCTCAATATAGGCCTTGAGTTTGGAATCTTCTTCAGGTGACCATGGTCCTCTCTTGACACTGGCTTTGTCACAGCAGGGAGCTCTACCCATTTTGATCTCTAGTTGCTGACTCTTTTCTCTGAATATTAATCTCTTTATTTATATATATATAGATAAGATAGAGAGAGAGAGAGAGAGAGAGAGAGAGAGTGAGTGAGGGTATAGATATAAGCAGACTATAATAGCTGGAGAAGGAGAGACATGGGGGATGGGAATGATTACCGGCTTTTCAATAAAGTGGAAATGGAAAAAGAGAGTAGTCTTTATTAGAGATTAAAATAATAAGGCAATTTGAATGCCAGAGGAGTAGTTTATCGGAATCTATATATACCATCATGCAATTCATCATCCACCTTCTGTTCACACTCACAAAGTTAGATCCTGAACGTTCATCTTTTGGTGTGTATTATACTTGGACATATGCGGTTCCAATCAATGGAGTACATAGCATATACGAACTTAGTAGTGTATGCATAATGATCTAAAAAATAATAAGCCTCATTTATCCATCCTAGCTCTGTCTGGAAATTTAAGATGGTAAACCCCCTTTATTCAACCCTTGTTAATTATTGTTGAAACGATTTTCAAAAATTGTTGAAAAGTAAAGGTAGACAGATTTTTTTTTACCTCAAATGTTATAAAATCAATTGTAGCCAAAACTAAGCCCCATCAGTAACGGAATAGGTTATGTTATATATCTTTCTTATTTGTTATAATACTTCCCCTCAACTTACCATTGTTTAAGCTATAACTAGATGTGATCTTCGCGCAAATTTTTCCCTAACCCTAACTAATAATATTCTCCAATATTTTAAGGTGTCAAATAGTACTAATAATATGTTGGATTCCCTCTAACTTAAGGTTGGCTTGGTCTCGTTCGCTTCAAACTCTAGTAGGAACATTCCTTGTTCGATAGGGGTATTATTTCTTGCAAAGTCCTTTTTTTGTCCCTACCCCTTATCATTAATATTTAAGGTGTATCTATGTTGATCAGTATTCTCCGCTCATCATTACAGTACAAAGGGATAGTAAAAGTAAATGTGCATTCGCACGCTCCAACATATCAAATCAATGAATATTTTTTATAAATATATAATTATTATTTTACTATGATTAAGTATTATTTAATTACATTCCACTTTACAAAATTATACAAGATATGTTGTTGTACAGTTAAGTATTATGTATTCTCAATATAATTTTTAACAGCTAACTAAGGTTAATTGATTAAATTATTTAGTTTGATATAAACATATGATATGCGATTAGTCGTGACTATTTACCTCTATTTGTGTCTATTACATGTAAACACATTAAGAAACAGTTGCATGATGTTCTCTAGGCCTCAAATTTAGGAAGAATAATAATCTGAGACAAGATAAGGGAAGGAAGATACATCATAATCCTGTAAATATGAATGACCATATCTTATTTTAGAAGAGGCGCTGGAAAAGGATATTAGGATTAAAATACAGTCCACTATCACATCTTATGCCAGAATTTCCGTCATCGAAATTGACCCTTGTTAATAGTCCCTACTTTTCCTAGTGTTGCTGTGGTAATTTCTTGGACGTCGTCTTCAGCTTTCAAGTTTTAAACATCTTTTTTTTTTTTCCTTTCTAAGTTTTTGAACTTTTTCAGTTTTTTTTTTTTTCAAAGTAAGAATAAAATAAATAAAGAAGTCGAGGTTACCACCAAGTAATCTTGGTTTAGCCGCACCGTGTCGGTACGGATATTTATTTTCAAATTTAAAACAAGGGAAAAATTAGGTGAAGCTTGGATAAATTATTTTGAAGAATATATTTTGCCAATTTTTCTTTTACAAAAATTTAATCTATCAGAAGCCAAGAAGAAAAGCTTTTTCTACCTTTGTGAAACTATAAAGCTACTGTGGAAGAGTCATACGACTTTGTCAAAAGCAGAGGATGAAATTTATAGCCATTAAGAAGTAATATTAATTTTCTTAAGACTTGTACTTAGTTTTCCAAGTACAACTTTAATTTGAGTTCTAATCTTCTAGATGTTTAGTCACAATCTTAAAAGTCCTAGTAATTGGTTTCCGCTATTTAGTCAAAATGTTGAGTAATTTCCTTAATCAAAGATGTCATGATAAACTGCAAATTTAATTCTTAGCATCTCCTAAGACATAGGTGCTTAGTAGCAAGTAGCAATATTTCTTTTGCATTGCGTCAATTCCTTCCTTTGTAAAATATAGGCATAATACATAAATATGTTGGCTTCAAAGTGTATTTATGTCTTTTAACTTTAGATTTAAACAAGCCGGCACTTAAATTTATAAAATATTAAATAGTGGATGAACACGCTTTACGTAGCATATGAGATGCGAAATTAGCACATAGCACATGTGTAGTAATGTACTAATATTCAATTCTATATAAATCTAAATATTTATTGATATACCTCTAAAATTAAAGAATATAACAATATAACTATAATCCGAAGCTAAATTAAGGACATATTATTTATTAGGCCTAACATATATTATCGAAAGAAGAAGTCAAGTATTACACCTGGAGTGCAGCGATAAAGCAATGGAGATGAAGCTGTTTGGTGTATTTGCATATGCTGCCTGCACACAAAAGTAAGGGAGTAATAAAAAGTCATCTTAAAAGTAATTAATAATTATTGGTTTCCATAATATAAACATTGGATAAGAATGTCTCAAACATGAGAGAGAATATATGGTGGTGGCCTACACCATGGACCGTTTCCTTCTTTCCGTGTTGAAAAATCTTAAATCTTTCTGTTTAACAATGTTTTAATTTTCCCGAGTCATTAAACTTTTTGAATTGGTTATTATACATAAAGAAAAATTAGAAATTAGGAAAGACGGTGAAATTCAACAGCCATCTCTAGGTAAATGATAAAATAAAAAGCCACCTTTGGCTTGTTACAATTTCATCCCCCAAAGTCAGTCCTCAGATATCGCTTTTATTGAGGTTCATACACCTTTTGTAAGTGCAATATCTCTGTATGTAATAGTATCAATTTTTTTCTACTTTTTTTTTTCTAGTGGTTCAGGGGAAGATGACTTTTTCCCCTCTTGTTATGACTTGGAGTGGACTTTATGTCAAATAGCGCAAATGTTGCAAAAGCTTGTTGGAGGACTTATTTAAGTTTGTTCTCATGGTCGAAGAAACAAAAGAAACATGGAACTACAAGCAAAAAAGAAGAATGATGAGGAAAATAAAGGGAAATGATGCATGTGTCAAAAGATTAAAAGTAACTAATAAGAATATGATCTACAATGATAGTAAATTTTATCGATCATGTTAGCGCTTATGTACATAAAAAAAATAAAAATAGAAATAGCGTTTGTTGGCCACTTCCTAACCCCATCTTAACTCAAGCACCTTTGAAATTTGTTGGCCATTTGGAGAATGAAGGTTGGTATGGATGTGGACTGTCCAAAACGCGAGCCCGATACATATTCATATCGGACAGCAGTTACATTCCATTGGATCAAAAACAGAAAAAGCAATGGCCCTTTCAACAACTACAGCGCCAATATGGATCGAGCTTGGTTTGCTTGTTTCGTTTGGCTAACTTTTTCAATTAGTGAATAACATAACAACGAAGTTGCGAGGACACGTAAACGAATATGCTACTCTATAAGGCTAAGCTTTTAAATACGAGATGTCAACTACTACCCTGTCACATTATTTTCAAATCTATTGATAAATAGGCTGACCTCTTCGAATAAGACTCAGAGGGAATCTCTCAAAATATAAAGCTAAATTATAAGTATTTAATTTAGATATTTCAATTTAATTTTTGAAGCAAATACCTTCCTTAAACTAGGTCATAAATAAAGCCGTTGGTATGGGTCAAGCCCGTTGGGCCTATCCAGTCCAACTTGTATTTTGATAGCGTTGGGTTATGATTTTTGTAATCCATTTAAGAATAGGATTTTTTAGCCCAACCCCGATAAGTCTGTTGTTCCGATAGGGCTTTAGCAATGTGGGTTGGGCAGGTCCGTAGATCAAATAAAAAATTATAAAATAAAATTTTATTCTTGTTTTACTTGACATGGTATAATGACTTAACAATATAACTAATTAACTAATAAAATAAAAGTTATCTTATTACTTATTAACTGTTTAGTTTGCTTATTGATCTTTCCATTTGATTCGAATAATATCATGTTAAAGTTATACAGTTTCACAAGTTAGTAGAATTATTTGTTTATGAATTTGAGACTTGATTAGCAAATAGTAACACCATGAATTTGAGACTTGATTAGCAAATAGTAACACCATGTAATATTGTCTTGTAGATATTTATGTTATTAACATTTTAAAGTTTAAATTAAAAAGATTGTCGATATAATATTTTTAAGAAGTTGGTTGGCCCGTCGAAGCATGAAGCTAGGGGTGTGCATGCGTTGGGTTGGTTCGCTTTTTTAAAAAAAAATTACTAAACCAATTATATCGATTTATTAAATCATAAACCAATATAAAGTCAGTTTTTTCGGTTTTGATTTTAGTAGGTTCTATTGATTTTTTTCATCTGCATTATAAAATGAAAGTGTAATTAAATTATACAAACTTCAAAATAAATAAAATATTTGAAAAAATCAAAAAGATACTAACTGATTAAAGAGAAAGTAGTAACAAATCAAATCTATACAAAGTAGCAGTAGTGTATTAACAAGTACACCAATAAATATTTGTGCTTGAGGCAAGAACTAATAGGAAAGCCAGGGATGAAAGATTTTACTGTCTAACTATTCAGTATAAACTTATTAAAACAACACCAGCGTAAAGCAAGCTGTACTAGAAGAGGAGACTATATGTTTTGAACTAAAAAACAATGAAGTTTTATTGCTCTTGTTAGGTTTTTATTTGGCATTTAAATTTGAACATTGATTCATGTGCTTATTGAATATTTACAAGTTTAAGTCTGAAATAATAAATCTAAATATTAAAAGTTGTAAACTAATTTAACAAATATTTATAAAGTAGATTATAATTAATAATTTTTATGTATTAAAAAATTAAAATTATATAGGTATTATTGTGCCGGTTTGGTTTAGATTTGTTTTGACGTTTTTTTTTTGTTAATACCATCAAATTTACTATTTTTTGATTTGTTCTTTCATAGATGGGGCCTGGCCGAGGGTTCGAATCCCTCTCTTTCCGTTCTTGATTTTTTTTAAAATTTTGAAATTATTTGTTCTTTTTTTTAATTTTAAAGGTCGGTAGTAGATTTTTTTCTCGGTTACATTTTGTTCGTCAGTTCAATTTGGCATGGTGGTTTGATTCCTATACCCCTACCGTGTTGGACTTGTTGTTTTTTGGCCCATTATCTTGATGGGCTAGTCTATCAAATTTCAAAGCCCGTGTGAGCTAGCTAAGGTGGTGTGGGCCGATCCGTATTGACAACTCTGGTCATAAAAACAATTTAGAAGTTGGATCGACTAATTTATAGTGATGGGGATTGATATACAGTATTAAAAATTTATAGTTTTCAAGAATCACTATAGTTAAATTTCTAGTTCAATAATTCGTATTTAACTAGAAATATAGTAATAACTACATAACTTATTCATATAATTGCAGTTTGGTTCTCAACTCTGTGAATTTGTATGTAAACTGTAAATCCATCTAACGGATTGTTTGGATGCGGTTTGTCATGGTTTTATAACATATTGTATTATGGTATAGTATTTGTATAATATTGTATTGTATTATGTTTGGACAGACTGTGTGGTTTGCTGCTGTAGAATAAAAACGCAGAAGAACTGAGCGTAGAAAAGAATTGAATGCAGAAAACGTAGTTATTAGGGTAGAGTCAAATAGGGTAAAGGGTAAAATAAAATTATCTAATATTAGGTAGGGATAAAATTATGAAGAAAAAATATTTTTTTACCATGAAATACCACCAAGTTAGTGATAACAAAAAATGAGATTTTTCATGATTATTGTACCGTAAAAATTAAATTATACCATACCATTTATTTTAAAAAATAATTAAAATAAACATAATATTAATACAAACAATATCATATCATGATAAATCACCATCAAACAGGCTGTAACTTAGTCTTCTAAAATTACATAGCTAGAAAGGATAGCCCTGCATTATATGCTTGCCCGTCTGCTTTTTTCGGCCTATTTCAAAATACACAATTCACTAAACCCCAACACAAAGAAACCTCTCAACTTTCTCTTAGGACGATTTATCAAAATGATAATATCTCTTTACACCTTCCTCCATTCATCTACAAGAATGGAAATAATAATTTGAAAGGAAAATTATAGTTGTGCCCACAAAGAGTAAAATATTTATACTCCAATGCCCTATTATTTTGATTTCTTCCTTAATTAATTATACAAGGATAATTTTATAAAATAATTAATAGCAAATATATATTGCAAAGTAATGTTTTCAAAATTTACTTAGCATTTTCATAGCCTAACCTGTATATAATTATAAGTGTGAAATAATTTTTTTTTGTATATATTTATATATTGTTACATATACAAAACGGTATTTTCATTTTTTGTGACTTTCTTCTTCCTCTTCATTTTATACATGTATAACATTATTTAAAATTATATATACATGAGTATATATTTGTATAAATAAGTATATTACTACATAATTTTAAAAAGAAAAGAAAAAGAAAAAGAATAAGCTTATTTGGGCTATTTAATAAAAACTAACATTTTATTTGACTATATTTTGTAAAAATTTAAAATATTGACCAATTTTTTGTAATGTAAAATTTGTAAGGGTTATTTAGCATAATTATTTCATTACATTAGATAAACTGTTTCCTTCCCTTTTAACTTTCGTAGTTATTTAACTTTTTATTATTTTTTCTTTTTCATTTCTCTATTCTTTCTCCATCCTCCTCTTTTTTGGTTGTTGTTTTTGTCAAATTATATTATTCTTTATTTTATTTTTACATCATAATTTATAATTCATACTCAATTTTGAATTTTTTTTATTCATTTATTTTTTATTTCTCTTTTTTATTTTTTATTTTCTCCTTATTTATTGATCCTTTTTTTAAGGTTCATGTTTTTTTTTCTATTTCTTGTTCCTTTTATAATTTTTATTTCTTTCATTCGTGATCCACTTTTATTTATATATTTTTTCTACTTTTTTTATCGTTTTTTTTCTTATTCTTTATCATTTTTCTTTTCTTTATTCTTTATCATTTCCTCTTTCTTTGTTTATTTATTTTTTTAAATCATATTATTATTTAATTTTTCTCATCATTATTTTACTTCATATTCGCTTTTGTTTCTTTTTTATTTTTCATTTTATTTATTTATTTATTTTTTCTCTAGCTTTATTTAATTCTTTTATTCTGTTTATTCTTAGACGAATTTCATTCACTTTTTTGCTTGTTTTATTTTATTTTATTGATTTTCATCGAGGACTCCTTCAATCCTTCAGTGAAATACTTGAGTCCTTCATGATATAATCACGATATTTTTATATACTAGCATGGTATATTAAAAGATCGAAAGTATCTCATTAAAAGACTTAGTCCTCTGTGTTACTATGTCAGTATATCATGAAAGATTGCAACCATTCAACAAAATACTTTTAAGTCATTGATGATACTATCAGAGTCTATCTATATACTAACATGATGTCATGGGGGATTGATTTAGTCCTTTAATAATACATTATCAACTCTTAATGATATCATTATAATATATCTATATACTATCATGTTATCATTTGAAGTTTCTTTCAATCCCCAATGATACCATTTCAATGTATTTGTATACTATTATAGTATCATTAAAGATTTAATCTTTCAACAAGGCACTCTTCAATCCTCCATGATACCATTGTAATATATCTATATATTAGCAATGTATCATTTAGATCTGTTTCAGTCCTTCAGATATGTCATCACAGTATATTTATATACTGACATGACATCATTGAGGACTGCTTCATTCCTTTAACAAGATCATTCAATTATGCATGATATCATAATGATATATTTATATACCGACATGGTATTATTGAGGTGTGCTTTAGTTTTTCGGCAACATATTTTTTAATCCTTCATAATACAATATAAATATTAAGATGACGTCATGGAGGACTACTTCAATACTTCAAGAAGAACACTATCAACCTCAATGATATCATCACAATATAAATATCTACTATCATGTTACCATTGAAGTTTACTTTAGTCCTTAATGATATTATCACTATATATATACATACTATCATAGTATCATTGAGACTTCAATACTTCATCAAGACACTTCTCAATCCTCCACAGTGTCAGTGAGACTTCACTCATTCAGATATGTCATCAAAGTATATTACATTCTAACATGACATCATTGATGTTTGCTTCAATCCTTCAATAAAATTACTCAATCATCCATGACATCACCACAATATATTTATATTGACATCGTAACATTGAACTTTACTTCAATTTGTTAGATATACCATCATAGTATATCTCTATATTGACTTGGTATTATTAAGGTATGCTTCACGCCTTCAATAAGATTGTTCAATCATCTATAACACTATCATGTTATATCTATATACTGTCATGGTATCATTGAAGTATACTTCAATTCTTTAGTGAAACATTTCTTAGTCCTTCATGTTACCGTCACCGTATATTTATATGCTAGCATGGTATCATTGAGACATGTTCGGTCCTTTGACACTCCTCACTCCTTTATGATTTCCACATGATATATATATGATATATTGATAATGTATCATAGAATTTATGCTTAATTTTGATATTTTGTATCAAGTTGGACAGGCTAAGTTTTGTAAAAAAATTACGAAAAATAGTGTCATTTTTCAATATAAGTTTTGTTTTGATTTGTAAAAGCAAAAATAAAATAAAACTAGAAAAATACTTTTTCATTAACTCAGTTTTACTGAA
>JBDJHY010000049.1:25730455-25740686 GCA_039654485.1 Withania somnifera | reverse complement strand
CAATTAAAGGAACCATTCTACCTGGAATTACGCGAAAGAGCATAATAGACGTAGCTATAAGTCAAGGATTCGAGGTACCCAGTTTGTCATCAACATAATATGTTTGGTGCTTATGCTAATACTGGTTTAAGTTCTTTCTTTATTTATTAACTTGGATATGAATGAATTAAGACGTCAAGGTGCACACAAGTTGTTGATGGTATTAAAAAACTAAATTGTTCTGATTATTTTCCACCTTTATAAAGAAAAAGAGTTAAGATGTATTGATTGGTATCCACCATTTCTGGGAGCATTTGCCTGTGGTTGATGGTGTATTAAAAAGCTAATTTCCTTGATTATTTTCCCTCTGAATTAGGTGCCAAGGGTACCATTTTATCTTCACTGTAGTTTAGCATTGAGGAGCTTTTGCCAAATTCTCTTCCTCTTAGCTCCGGCTATCTGCATCCCCACCATCATCAGTGTCTTCTCCTTTGTCTTCCTTGCATTGTGCTATATGCTGCTCTCTCCTGATCTATCTTAAGTCACATTTCTTTTCCAATATCCTTTTGTCATCCTTCTTCGCATAATTGTTCCTCTCTTCTCTTTTTTTTTTCCCAATGAAAGTAATGGTATTGGGATGAAAAGTTAGGGATGCTCTTTCTTCCTCTGTTTTAATGCCTCGCGTTTCCTGTTTGTCATCCTCCTTTGCATCATCGTTCCTCTCTTCTGTCTTTTTCCAGGGTTGCCCTCCCCCTTTTCTTCTTTTTTGTGCGGTGGGTTAGGAAGGTCTTTCTTCCTCTGTTTTAATGCCTCCTCTTTTCCCGTCTCCCCTATTATTTTCAGTTTTCCCAATCTGTCTTTGACCTTTTTTATTTTAAGAATTCTAATTCTTAAAAACTTATTCTATTATATTTGCGAAAAACCATAGCCTAAAAGGCTCTGAAGCATTACTGTGCTTACAAAATCAAATGCAAATACAATTGAGATCATTAAAATGTATATCAGGGAAGATCTATGATTTCAAATGGGATAAGCATTAGTAATAAAACAATTACACCTCAATCCCATGCAAGTTTGGTTGAGTGGTATGCAACCATAGAAATATTGAAGATTGAATATTTGAATGAAGCGAGACATTCTCCATGGAATTCGTTGTCTCAGTAGACACTTGGTATGCCTTGTTTCTCTAATCACGTCAATAAATTTTACGGTCATTTCTTTTTTTTCCAAAATGACACCCATTAGCATCAAAAATATTTGACGGATTATTCTAATTTAAGTGGAGAAGGATATGAATGGGCCAATTTCCGCCGAGTTGGGACCGTTTGCCGTTGACCATTGGGAATCTGTCAGTTATCAGGATTACCTTACTAGATTTAATCCGAGAACACTTGAAAGATTAGGTTCCTGCTAGAATGACATTCACCTTGTCATTAAGAATTGAATTTGGAAAAGGACTTTAGTGTTGGTGTGCATAATAGGTCTTTAGTGTTGCATTATTACTATTCTGAGACCAAAATGTCAATATGTAGGTTGAGGAACGACAGGTGTCTGTGGATGAATTGCTTGATGCAGACGAAGTTTTCTGTACGGGAACTGCAGTTGTTGTATCTCCTGTTGGTAGCATTACTCATCAAGGGAGAAGGTATACATATTTTATAATTTTGTTTTCCCCTGCTGTCTTTGAATGCGTGGATCTAATAATGTGTGTTCCCCTATGTGTGTGTGCGTCTATTTGCCCAGATATCCAGTTCTTATTAGAGTTATTCGTGCAGGGTAACATATGGAAATGATGGTGTTGGTCTTGTATCGCAGCAGTTATACTCTGCACTTACTAGCCTACAAATGGGAATCTCAGAGGATAAGATGGGTTGGATTGTTGAGCTCAAGTGAGCTCCCCAACTAAGTGGTAGTACTTTCTGTTGATGCAAAAATGTTTTGACTTGGAAGTTTTCAGACAATTGTGATCCAGAGTTTATCCTTGATCATCCATCCCATGATGCATGCCTAGTATGCCTATGTTTTTGATATGTATCCCTCATCTATAAAGTAGTTGTCGTTTTTACCCCAAATTTGGTGATTCACTCGAGTAAAATTTTGTGATTCCGTCCTTGGTTGCTGCACAGTAAATAACTTTACCTCAGAACGCCAAAAGACTATTTACTTTGAACTTGGATTTTGAATGGCTAACCAACTAAACTTGTTAGATTTCCCTTATTATTAACGATAGGTAATTCCATAAATGTTGACAAAGAACTCGAGATGTTTTCCTGGACCACTTATTCAATTTACATCATCTTTTAAATAATAGCTGAATTCTAGAAGTCAACATCTCATAAAAAGTTTTTTCTTTTTTGGAGAACAATAAACGTATGATAGCCAGAAAATGTTTGCCTAATTTATAAATAATAGACCTCACATTACTGTTAGATGTTTGAAATTAAAAAAAAAAAAATATAGCATTTGAAGAATCAATTCCATACAGAGCCGCTATTTTTTTTAAATTTATTTTTGAAAAAACACAAATATACATTTTAATTAATTGTTTTTAGATGTAGTCCATTTAAACAAGGATCGTACATTTTAAATGGAATTGATTCTAATTTATTAGAATTTTCAACAAATTCGTAATCCATTTATAAGTTTTCAAGTTTTAAGGAATTCTAACAATAGAGTTTTACACATATTCAAAAACATCAACGGGGTCAATGAAGTATAATTTCTTTTCAACACAAAACTACAATGTGTCCGTTGTTTCTTTTTCCAACTCACACTTGAAGGCTGAGTTATCTTCTTCTTCAATTAATTTGTGTTGCTGGGTCTTCTCCTCCTTTTTCAATTCGACATTCACCAGCCCTGTCCTAGGTGATTTCGCCAACAACAACCCATCAGACTCTTATTGTCAACGACAGATTTTCAATGTTATCATCCAACTCATGAGTTGCTGCCAAGACTGCCTTTCTGTCTTCAATTTTGCCGAAAGTCTATATCCATAGGCAGCAGCAAATAAAACCAACCCCCAAAGCTGACTTGCTTGATTTTAAACGACCCATTTAGATTAAAACCGAAGATTTGAAGCAGAAAAATCGGGGATGCTCTGTGAAGAGAAGAAGAGTTGGATTGCTTCTGTGAAGCTTTCAGCCCCTTCAACGTTGCTCTCCCTACCGTGAAATCCATCTTCCTCATTCAACCCTATGATACTCGTTGCTCAAGCATATGTCCAAACACCTTCATAAGCTATTGCAAACATGGGGATGAAATAATGGGTGATGAAATAGATGAACAAAATACTAGAATGCCTCGATCTAGAAAACTCACGGAACGAAGGGGGAGAGCACAAGTATCTTTGAATTCAATTCTGCATAATCCCCAAAATCTCAGTACCAAGTTGCATTTGCCACAATAACCACAAGAAATTAGCAGACAACACACAAACCACTTCGATGTAATGTTTACTTACAAACCACAACTCTTTGATAAACGCTAAACATTCACAACTGCTAAGAGTACCTATTCTTACCATTTACAAAACAGTTGCGGGGGTATGAGTTAAGCATGAGACATTTACATGTATGTCACCAAACATGACATACCACAAGTCACAATCAGTCGTTAGCTTGAATTTTTTGTAGGAAGTCCTGAAAGTTTCAAATGAAGAAAACAAACAGCAAATTAGTCATGCCTCAACTGCTACTCTCTCACATAGAGTGATCTCACTACTTCCTTATTGCCCTAGTTCTTCTGGCTCTGCCCTCAGGCTTCCCATTTTGATTTGATTCCAAGGTACCATTGTTCCCAACCTTCTTACCACTTTCCTCAGGAGTCTCCTGCACAAGTATGCTTTTATGATTCACATTGAACAGACATTAAAAATAAAAGTTTGTTGGAATGAAGGGGGGGAGGGGAGGGGATTCAAAAGATAAATTGAACAGAATAAACCAATAAAACTAGGATAGCCTCTTGAATCTAAAGAAAACAGTCTCTTTATCCTACTTTCCTCCCAATTTGCTGAACCAAATGTAACTGGGTGCACGCACAGGTGCTAAACTGACAATTAGGAGTTTTATGGTACTTAAATATGTGAGGGTCTAAAAGTAGGGAGCAACTAAAATTTGTAAAAGATTTCAACTTTTATTGGTCAGAAAATGAGCTACAGTTGGATGTTAAAAAGTGGTATTGATTATCATATGAAAAGGTTTCTTTCTAGGAGAGAGAACACAAATTTCAGAAAACTCAAAATAGAATCTCTGACTGAAAACTGAGACCAAGAAGTATGCACCTACTTTTAGTGCATACGACAAAATTAGACTTGCCATCTCAAGCCCCTAAGAAGAATTCCTACCCTCTGGATCCATATTTCTTTTGACTCTATATATGAGGGCACCAAATGCTACGAGGGTCTTCAATTGACACATCTGTCAGTGCATCGCATGTACACTGACAAGGAGTATAAACGCACTGCCCGAGTTTTCCACAATTAGAAGAATAATTATCAAAAGTTTAAAAACATAAAAGATACGAGAAGATTACCCTATCAATCACATTTAACACTATCTAAAAATATAGGCAGCGCTAACATGGAAAATATTCTATAAATAAAATTACAGACGCCGATACTTTCTAATCAACATAAAGCTATAGCAACGCTTGCATTGCTTAAACATGTAACTTTAAACAGAATAGAGCTTACTTGACTTCCTTCGGCAACTTTTTTTATGCCAATTTCTGTCACTTCATGAACTGTAACAATTTTATCAATATACACTGTGGTATCTTCTGCAGCAATGGGAGTCTGGTCAGGTGGTACTACTTCCAGGTATTCGATATCTGGCGCTGGTGATAATGGACTAGAAAGAACCAGAAACTAAATGAAGTCAAAAAACCAATATCCATTTCCATTCAATAACATACAGAAGGCAAGTGGGGAAACAGCAAAGTGTGTGCTACTTGACATGTCAGTTATTAAGAGCAGATAAATACCGTGAAGCACCATTCTCAGTCAATTGAGACATAAAATCCCCATCTTCCCTCCGCCTTTTGTTACTTGGTGAGCGATCAAGCAACGTATCAGCACATCTCTTAAGCCATAAGAATGGAGTAGAGAGAGGAGAAGATGAATTTCCGTTCTCTTTCGTGATAGAAGAAATATCTTGTCTAACACCAATATTACAATTCCCATCCAGATCAGAACCCAGAACAGAGGCATGCTTCAAAAACCTTTTTGCAGAAGGTTTATGTTCATTGGATTGTTGGCCAGAATGCGACTTTTTGGATATAACAATACGATCTGGTATGATCTTGACATCCTCCAATTTCTTCAACTGCTCAATCTGAGCAAGAATTTCCTCCCTATCAGCATGAAGTAATTCCCTTTGTTTCTCTAATTTCAACCTTTGCACCTTAAGTTCCTCGATAACATTATTTAGCTCTGACCACTCTTTATCCCTTTTCTCACGATCCAAATTGATCTCTTTTCGTTCAGCATCTAGCTTCTTCAACTCCAAGCCTACATGCTCTAACTCCTTTTCAACAGTCTTCCTGAGAGATGCAATATCCTGAAGTTCTCTTTTCTTATGTTCCTCAAAGGCTTTCTCCTTTTCCTTTAGGTCAGTTTCTATTTCTTCACGTCTTTTTTCAATCCGGGTCTCCAACTCCTTTTTCTGCATCTCAACATCCAGCAAAAAGCTCTCACGTTCTTTCTGAATTTTGCTAAACCATTCTGCACGTTCACTCTCAATCTCATACATGAAGGTTTCACGATCACAAGAAAGTGATTCCAGATTTTTCTTATATTCTTCTTGAATTGCAATTTTCTCTGCTTTCAGGCTGTCACGGCTATCCTTGAAAAGCTTAGAAATGGCCAATTTCTCTTCAGCCACACATTCAGCTTCCTTCTGTAACTCTTCTCTTTTCTCATCAATTATCTCCCATTCAGTCTCAAATTTAGCTTTCTCTGCTTTCAACCGATCTGCCTCCTTTTCAATTTCTTCCTTCTCTGCTCTAATGATATCAATCTCTTGCTTTAGCCTCGTTTCCAGAATCAGCAACTCCTGAGTTTCACTTTTCATAGCCTCCACTTTTTCTTCCTCATGGTCAACAAATTTTCTTTTTTCATCCAGCATTTTCAGTGACTTCTCAAGATCATTTCTCATTTTGTTGATCCCTTCCCTTTCTTGCTGCAGAACTGTTCTCTGCAAGTCTATCTCTTTTTCAGCAGCTTGTAGGTTTCTTTCTTTTTCCTCAATTACATGTACCCTGTCTTCCAACTCTTTCTCCTTCTCAGCTAGTGTTTTTGATTGTCTCTCCAAATCATATTCCTTGTCAGTAATTAGGTCCTCCCGATACTTGATATCCATCTCTTTCAACTCCCAAGCCCGCCTCTTGGTCTGGATCTCATCTTCCACCAATTTCCGTTTAGTTTCCAACTCTGCCTCAATAGAAGATATCTTAGTTACTAATGTGGCCTCCTGATTAGCCATAACCTGCTTAACACCATCCTGCATGGTTCATCATAGTAAGAATATAAAGGGATCTCAATGTAAAGGATGGAAGCATAGCTTTCTTTTGTGCTAAAACTTACAATCTCATTGCTTTGCAGTTTCTCTTGTAATAGCAGAAGCTGTTCCTCTTTCTTGTTAAGTTCGTATTCCCTTTTTATGATGCACTATGATACATACCGCAATTGCTTAAAATGAATTCAAAAGAAAATAATCATATACATAATAAGCACAACATATGTAAACAAAGAGAGAAGTGGGCTCACATCTTCTCTTGCTGATAGAGACTTCAGTTTCAGCTCCAGATTGCATTTTTCCTCATTCAGGGCTTTAACGTCATTCTCCAAGTTTAACTTCTCATCCTCCAAGTCTTTCTTACGTTTGTTCAGTTCTTCAGAGCTGTTAAATACAAAATCTTCTCTCTTATTGAGTGAAGCCTGAGCATCAAGTAACTCTTTTTGAGACCGTTGTAGAGTTTTCAGCCTTTCAGACAAAGCTTGTCTCTCCAGCTGGATCTCTTTCTCTTTAGCTTCACAACTGACAAATTTAAAGGAAAGCAAACCTTAATCATTCGCATGAGGATGATAATAGCACAAGTGCCTCCATTGAGGATTTCTTCATGGAACCTACACTACCTAAAGATATGATCATTATGATCATTCTTCTGTTAATTGAGAAGAACATCAAAGTTGATCCTTTGTGTGGAAAAATCACATAATTATATAAGTGCCAATAAATATGAATTGTCAATCTCTTTTTGGATAAGGCAGAAATTCTATTAATACAAATTAGCACCCAGTGGATAAGGAAAGTAACCTTATCAAAGAAAAGGTATTAGCCTAACCATTTATGAATTTTAACCTTATCAAAGAAAAGGAATTAGCCAAAACATTTATGAATTTCATCACTTTTCTTTAAGCAACTAAGCCATGAAATCCAGTCCACAGCCAAAACTATTTACAACAGCCTTTCTATATTAAAAGTACATATTTGGAACACCTAAATTTTACAGAAGACAAAGGTAAATTATAATCCTCAAAAGGCATCCATAATTTCTTACTAACCAGACTGTCCAAAATTCATAAAGTCAATCCTGAAAATCATACTTCAAAGAGAATAGCATCTTTTTTTCCCTGACAATAGAGAAATCCGCTTTCTAATGTTCGAAATTAGGGGAATAATAGGTCCGTCTCTCTACCCTTTGCCACTTAAATAACAGACTTGGTTGATAGCAGGATTCAAAAACCGTGACGTAGGTCAATGACACATCCCGATTTGTACACCTTTGCCATTGAATCAAATTCCTGATGAACTCAAAGTGAATAACATCTTAGAGAACAAGGTACAACACATGCAGGGGTTGAACCTGAATGATTTTTGAGAGTCTAGCTACCATCTAAACATGAGTGCAGCACCCATCAAACCATACTACAAACAGAAGAGCATCCAAGAAATAAACTTTAAGCACATACTCTGACTTGAATAATAATGTCTGTCTCCTAAGATCATCTTCTCGTGACTCAGCTTCACGTAATTTTCTTTCTGCGCTACGATGATAAAGGCTGGCTTCTGCTTCCAAAGATTCTGCTTTATGCAACTTTTCCTCTGCATCGGTGTACTTCTTCTGAGCATCCTTCATCATGCTTTGTGCTTCAGCCAATTTATTCTCAGATGCAACTTTTGCTTCAGCACATTCTGCTCGCATCTCATGCAACGCCTTCTCAATCTGTTAACCGAACATGTCAGCAAGTTAATGAAAGAACTTGGCAAAACAAATAAGCGAAGTAATCATACGTTTGCAACACATTCTTTCTCAATTCCAAGAGCTTTCTTCAGATTAGCTTCACGTTTCTTAGCTTCAGCCATATCAGAAAGACGCGCAGCTTGTTCACGCCTGTACAAGAGTTCAGCTGACTCAGAAGCTGCTTTATATTGTTCATTCTCGGAATCTCGCTCCTTCCTTTCCAGTACGAGAAGCCCCATCTGATATTGATGGTCATACAGCTACAGACCCAGAATAAAGATGCAATCATGAACCAAACTAGCAAATAAATAGAAAACATTCATATGCAACAAAGAAAAAAATAGACAGTAGAAAACCTACCCTTTTAGGACTAAAATATTCTAAAGGAGCGGAATGAACATCACTAGAGAAAACTTGTGCAAATAAAACTGTAGGTGCATTTAGTATGGAAGAAGATGGTTTTACAATCAATCTTACCCCTGAAAGCTATTTCATTTTCTACAATTTAGGGGTCTATCAAAAACAGCCTCTACAATTTAGGAGTCTATCAAAAACAACCTCTCTAACTTACATAGTGTTATGGACTGCTTATACTCTACCACTTTCCAGGAAAACCTATTTTTCTATAAGAAACACCATCCTGCTCACATTTATTTTGCTATAACAAATAAACATTAGCCTTAAAAGCTAAGGATTGTCCCTATTGGCTTCTTCTAAGAACAGAACTATCCTCAACAAAAACAATAAAAAGGAAGGTAAATCATTAACTAATCAACAAACTAGTCGATTTTACTACTTCAATAGGGGCAACGTATATTTTTAATGAGTGGCAAAAAGAAGAAACCTCAGCTTCGAGTTTGGCAATATAGGCAATAAGAGCAGATTTGTCTCTGCGTTTAATAGTGTCTTCGTCAAATCCAGCTTCACGTAGTCGCTTCCATATGACTTCATCTGTTAAAGGAGTTTTTGAAACCCTAACTGAAGCAGAAATAGGGGTCGGATTCACCGGAGTCAAAGCCAATTTCCCTGAACCAGGACTCGCCATTTCTTGATTTCACCAACTCCACAAGAACCAAAAAGGCTCCAAGATTTCACTTTTATTCTTGACAAGTTGATAACTTTGTTGAGTTTCTTGAGTTAATTACTCCTTCACAAGAACAACGGAGATATGCTAAATTGCTAATGGTGGACTCCACACGCAACTTTTTGTGCTTTCTTCTTTTTCTCTCTCTCTCTTTTGCTGATTGTTTCTCTCTATATATGTAAAGTGGACTTGGCTGCTTCACCGTTTTGACGAATTGGAATAGAATTGAACTCTCTCCAAAATTGTACTGCTGCAGTTTTTGCTTCAAGAAAGCTCATGCGATATGCTAAACCGGCTTCAAACGACGGCGTTTTATGGTAATATTACCAGTGACTCTAGTTTCAGAAAAGTAAGACAGAAATTTAAAACATGGTTTGAGAAGGGAACCGTAGCTGGCAACGGCTCTCATCCAGATAAGTGAGAGGCTAAATTTTATAGTTAAAATAACAAATCTCACTTTTATCTATTATAATCCGTAATCTAGCTTATTTTTTAAAATAATAATATAAATATTTTTTTGGTAAATAAAAATTTCTTTATATTCTCTAATACTATAAATTAAAGTCATTATCAAATATGACTTCTATACTTAAATATTCCAAAAGGGATTTTCTTTTTAAAATCTATGACCCGAAAGTCAAACAAGTTAAGTGAGGTGATTAACGGGAGTGTGAAATGAATACTGCATTGATCTACTCTTTCTCTTGTTTTTTTTTTTTCTTTTAACTTTTCATAATAATTTACTTCAACGGTAAAGGAAAAAAGAATCGCAACAACTTTTAACCTTTTCAAAATTCTAACTGCATTTCAAATTTAACTTACAACCCTATGATCTATAACAATTTGGAGTCATTTCGTAGAGCATATTAACGAATGCATTATTTTTTTTCTAGATTAACTAAAAACAGCAAACATGATCTACGCTAT
>JBDJHY010000049.1:25709828-25725832 GCA_039654485.1 Withania somnifera | reverse complement strand
ACAATCATTAAATGTTGGGATTTAAATTCTCCAGCATTATCGAGGTGAATAGCCTTGATAGGATAATTTGGGAATTGAGCCCTTAATCGAATTATTTATGCCAATAACTTCGCAAAGAACAGGTTGCGAGATGATATGAGGCACACATAAAAGACCACCTTGAAGATGTATCAATTAAGACCATACAATATCTAAATATTTCACTAGGTGGGTAGATAGGTCCACATATTTCCCCATGTATACGTTCCAAAATTTTGGGAAATTCGATGTCAATCTTTATTGGTGATGGTCTCGTAATCAATTTGTCTTGGTAACAAGCAGTACATGAAAATTCATCATATGTAAGAATCTCCAGTTTCTTTAATAGAGTACCGTATCATACCTCTCATTCCTCATTTTGGGTCATTGATCATCATTTATTGCGAGACGACCACCGTGATCATTATTTCTTCTTCAACCATGGCTATGACCACGTCTGGGGCCACGACCTCTTCCACCCGGTTGCAAGTTTGCCTCATCCACTTTCGAAAATGGAGTAGATCCAGCAGGCCGACTTTCAGAATTTTTCATTAGTAGGTCATTGTGTTGTTATGCAACCAGAAGGTGTGAGATTAATTCAGAATATTTTGTGAAGCTCGTACCTCGATATTGCTGCTGCAGGAGCATATTCGAGGCCGGAAAAGTATAGAATGTATTTTCAAGCATCTCGTGATCAGTGATATTCTCTCCATATAACTTTAGTTACGAAATAATTCTAAACATTGTAGAATTATATTCAGTTATAGTTTTAAAATCTTACAACCTCAAATTCAGCCACTCATGACGAGCCTATGGAAAGACGACTAACTTCAGGTGGTCGTATCTACCTTTTAGATTATTTCAGAGTGTAAGAGGATCTTTAACTGTCAGATATTTTATTTTTAAACCTTGGTGGTGGCGGAGAAAAATCATTGCCTTGACTCGATCTTGAGGCGATGCTTGATTTTCATTTTTGATGGTGTCTGCCAGATCCATCGCATCTAAGTGGAGTTCGGCATCAAGTGCACATGACATGTAGCCTTTGCTCAATATATTCAGGTTAATAAATTCTAATTTACAAATATTAGATATTATAATAGAATAATGATACTACGTTTTATACCTGTTATAATATTTGTTCGACCGACAGAGTCTCATGCTGATACGTGTTATAAAATAAAATACAATATGTTAAAACATAAAATACAATATCAAACTAAATAAATTTTAAAAATAGAAAGTTACTAAAAGAGGAAAACTTCTAAAAGAGGAAAGTGCTAAGAAGAAAAAGTAAGTATATGCCAGAAGTGAAAAATTAAAAGTTTTTATTATTTATTCAAAAGTATTATCTAAAGAAAGTGACCTATTTATAGACAATTAATTATGCCACTCATTATGCTACTCATCTTTACACAATGAAACCAAATGACAACATGCAAAACTTGCACCAAATGAGTAAACATAACGAGCTCAATAATATGATACATCATAGACCATTTGACAATTTAGCCATTTACTTTACTTTTACTAAGCCACATGTTATCTATACAATATTGTACAATGGAATGTAGGAAAAATTTGAGAAATTGTCATGTTATCTGAATTTAGGACTCGGTTTTATATATAAATATATAGATTTTTGTCAAAAATCAAAGGTTGGAGCACAATTTTTTTTATTATCTTAATTTGTTTGATATAATTTGATTTGACATATTTTATTTTTTAAAATGTGTAATGTAAAATAAATTATAAATGTAAATAATATCATTAAATTAAAACAAGTATTTTAAATTTATATAGTTATAAAATATAAAAATAAAAATATTTGGACAGAGGGAGCAAGGGGAACGGAGGGAGTAATATACATATATTCCATTCGGTGCCTTCCCTTTCTAGAGAAAGGACAGCCGCCGGCACGAGAGCTCTATTTATACCTGCTAAAGAAGCCCATACGCTGACAAAGGGTGAGGCGAAGTGCGAGAGATTGGCAACGCTGTCTGTTCACAAGGTAGCGTTAAACAATGGATGACTGCTTCAGAGTACGAGCGGACAAGGTCTTCGGTTCTCTGACGGCGACCTCCAATTTGAGTTCTCTCTGGTGTTTAACCGACGATGAGATTGAAAAAAAGGAATGGAATAGGGATAGCCCCTCCCGCGAGCTACTCGACTTCGATTCGAAACCTTGCCCTCCCCATATTGACGGCTTCTTCGCTAAGCCCCATCAAACCCTAGATTTTACCCAACAGCTCCAATCCGAACTGGAACACCTCAGCGATGGCCAAGAACAAGATGATAATGATGGATCCGATATCCGCTCCTGCATTGGTTTTGATTGCACCCTTGACTATGAGGTAATTACTTGGTTCCCGTCTTTTCTCTTTGTCCTCCATCTGTAATTGTGCATATTGTCTTGTCTTACGACTTTCTTTTTTTACATACTAGGAGGAAGAAGACGAATTTGACAAAATGGCCGTTGATAGGGAACAGGAGCAGCAGCAGCTTAGTAACCGCTTGTACACTCGGGAGGTCTCCGACTACGGGATCTCGGCGGACACCTACCAGGAGCTTCCTCTTACTCTTGAGGACATTAAGAGAGATCCTCGTGCTAATCACAAAGCCGCGAAGCTCAGGCTCAAGGAAGATGCGGAGGCTGCTTTGAGAGAAGGTCATTTAGGTTCTATGCCACCTGCTGAGGATGATGCAAATTCTCCTAAAATACTCGAGTGCAAACAAAAGTCTAACGTGTCCCCTGATTCATCCATTCCTGATTATGTAAGGAATCCATCGAAGTATACTTGCTATACCCTTGATGTCTCGGATGATATGGATGAAGAATCCAATAGAAAGGCCTTCATGGACTTTTTCAGTCTCATGAAGAAGCGATCGCAGCTGGGTGATGATAGCTCCACTAATCTTCAGAAATTGCCCACGTTTAACCGGAGAATGAAGCAGCCTGCTGGTACCTTCACCAAGCAGGGCGTTGAGGCAGAGCAAATGCAAGTGAAAAAAACAGTTCCCCTTAGCATTGTTGCAGTGGAATCCGATAATGCTCAAGTGTCCGTCATGGAAGAAGATGAGTCGTCTATTGCAGCCGACAGAGCTAGATCTGGAATTTTGCACAAGTCTGGTAGACGTTATAGAACTAGGGCAATTATGATGGATGCTGATGACTAAAAATGTTTGATTTTCACTTGTATGTGATCCATTTTGAAAATAGTGTTCTCGTGTAATGTCTTCTTGTTTTGAAAATAGTCTTCTCATACTGACAACAAAGATGTTTGATCTCAAGTCATCATGAACTTGCACTACTTGAACACAACTTTAAAGAGAATTAAGCTTCTCTGACTCTACGCTGTGACTTTTTTAATGTTGATTTTTGTTATTCTTCGAAAATCTCTTTGCGGAAGTTGGTTCATGTTCATTATATTGTAGACCAGAAGGCAACTTTTTGGGTGGGAGAACACGATCTGATATCATCTTAACATCCTCCAATATCATCAACTGCTCAATCTGAGCAAGAATCTCCTTTCCGTCAGCATGAAGTAATTCCCTATGTTTCTCTAATTTTAGCCGTTGCACATTAGATTCTTCAATAGTATTATTTAGCTCATCTCACTGTTTATCCCTTTTTCTCACGATCCAAATTGATCTCTTTTCTCTCAGCGTCTAGTTTCTTCAACTCCAAGCCAACATGCTCCAATTCCTTTTCTGCAGTCTCCCTGAGAGATGCAATATCTTGAAGTTCTGTTTCCTTATGTTCCTCAAAGGCTATCTCCTTTTTCTTTAGGTCCGATTCTATTTCTTCACGCCTATCTTCAATGCGGGTTCTCTAGCTCCTTTTTCTGCATCTCAACATCCAGCAAAAAGTTATCGCACTCGTCTGGATTTTGCTAAACCATCCTACACGTTCTCTCAATTTCATACATGAAGGTTTCACTATCAAGAGAAAGTGACTCCAGATTTCTCTTATATTCTTCTTGAACTGCATTTTTCTCTGCTTTCGGGCTGTCATGGCGATCCTTGAGAAGCTGTTGTGGATCATATTATCCATAACTTTCAGTTCCTAAGACCAGTTCTTGTTCTGGATCTCATTCGTTCTGTTTCCTACTCTGATTAGCCATAACCTACTTAATGCCATTCTGCATGGTTCATTATAGTAAGAACTAAGAAGATAAAGGGATCCCAAAGTAGAAGATGGAAGCATAGTTTGCTTTCGTTTGTGTCAAAACTTACAATCTCTTTGCTTTGGAGTTTCCCATGTAATAGCAGTAGCTCTTCCTCTATCTTGCTAAGTTCGTTGTCCCCTTTGATCACGCCTTATTATATGTACATCAGTCGCTTAAACGAATTCCTCAGTATCTTTCATCAGAAAAAGATCATATACATAATAAGTACATACAATATGATGTAAACAAAGAGAGAAATAGGCTCGCTTCTTCTCTTGCTGATAGACTCAGTTTCAGCTCCAGATTGCACTTTTCCTCATTCAAGACTTTAACATGATTCTCCAAACTATCATTTTTCATCCTCTAAATATTTCTCATGCCTGTTCGGCTCTTGATATCTGCTAAATATAAGATCCCCTCTTATTGCGCTAAGTCTGAGCATCGAATAACTCTTCTTGAGGACCACTGTAGAGTTTTCCGACTTTCCGATAAAGGATTATTTCTCCTGACGGATCTCTCGTTTGATTCACAACTGACAGATCAAAGGAAAGCAAACTTAATCATGTTCATGTGCATGGGGATAGTAATAGCACAAGTGCCTCAATAGAGGATGCAACTTCATTCTATACTACCTACCGGTGTATTGGTGCTAGAAGTGGAAGGAAAACACTTGCGTTCTATTTCACAAGGCAAGGGTTTGTTAACACTTTATGCTACCTTGGATACTTGAGTACAAGAAATACCACAAGTGATCATGTGTTGGTGGAAACAAGGCATTACAGTTCCATATGCCGCACTGCAACCGATGGTTTATCCTTTAAAAGTTAAAAGCAGTATGTACAATGACAAATACGCCGAGGCATTTTTAGAGTTAGAAGATTACTTATATTAGAAAATGCAAGTAAAATTTGAGACATAAATGCAGGTAGCTTCAGGGAGAGTATAAGGTCCAGTGCTGACCTCATTCTGCTTCCAGTTAAAGACATCAGGAAGTCGGTCGGATAGGGGTAGCTGGCCATGGCCAAGTAACTATAAGCAGATTCTAACCAGTTAGATAGGCCTTGAAAATCATTGGGGAATGTTATAAAAGGTTTCAGGTGTCACAAGATGCTAAAACCGAAGAACTGGTGCAGAAGAAGCAAGTGCACAGATGGAAATATGCTGCAAGCACTGTTCCAAACACAAGAAAATGGAGAACTTCTAAGTGAAGCACAACTCATAAGATTGATTAAAACAAGTTCACAGAGCATATGATACTAGGACGAGAGCAGTACGGGGTTTCCCCCGGATTATAAGGGTCTTATGAACGCAGTCATACCTTGTAATTCTGCAAGAGGTTGTTCCAAAACATATACTATAGTTCAAATTACTGATGCGCTAAACTAGTAAATGTGACGGTACTTACTTCCACCATATGATCCATCAAATAGCACAATAGGGAGATAAATTTCTCTTAGGCTCAGAGATTAACACGGCATAATCAGCTATAGTGCTTGATTAGCTATTGGATAGGACAAAGTTGTAGCATTCTAATGTGCTTCTTCCTTCCATATTGATAAGTCCCAGAAACTTACCAAGGTAGTAATATAAGAATGCCCAGTCTAGTAACAATGAATCACGATCGTAACCTGCAAAACAGAGCCCAGGGTGGTCCCTGGGGTCGTTCTCTGATACTTAAGTTAGTAAACAAGCAATGAGAGAATTCCAAGAATATTTAGTGAGTAGTATTTAGAGCGTACCTTTGCCTTTGAACTTATTGGGGCTTTTATAGATGCCTTAGTAGAAGGAAAGTTGTTACCCAGAGTGATTTCCGAGATTTGATGTAACTGAGTATGGTAACCCTACCATAACTATACCACTTATAAGTGGTACTATATTCCTTGTATGATTCTTCTCCTATTTAGGAGTTCTCTATCAAGGTAAATATTAATTACCTTGTTGTGTCATTATTTATGTGGGCCACTGCTATTAGGCCTATATTATTTATGTGGGCCCTATGTGTTCTTTTAGTCACATTCCTACACATACATATTGAAAAATAATCGAATTCTCAACTAATACTAAGTTTTGATCCCATAATTGAAAAAGTGAGACGAATTCAGTGGCGAGAACATAAATATTGAACCCATAAATCTTGAATCTGCATTTGCGGACTTAATTTTGGATTACCATTGTAAATACGTAGCTGTTCTGTTGCCAGAATCACAATAAACAATATCCATGTTAGCTTCCATTAGTTTCTTCATGAGCAAGCTAGCCTTCTCCCTAGCTCTCACTGACCCTCTAACAGAGAGATCAGCAAGCACAGATGAAAGCTCAGGAAATCTCAGAGCATCTCTTATGCATCCCTCACTTTCATCAAATAAACGGAATAGAATGTCAGCAGCTCCCTCTTTACTCAACATGCACTTTCCCTTCAGAATTTCCATCATTAATGACACAATTTGGTCTGTCTCCTTCAAAGCAGTTAGTCCCTCTTCAAACCTTGCAAGCAAGCAGAGGATTGCCAAGGATGTTCCAGCAAGATCCTCACGACCAGAATCTTGCACTAACTTGATCAACACCGGAACTGCTCCTGCTCGGACAGCCACCGTACAATTCCCATGAAACTGCACTAGTTCAGCCAATGTGCTCAGGAAGTGATGGGAAACAGCGCCTCGTGGTCTCGAGATGGCCATTATGAGAGACTCAACTGTTCCAGCCACGCCAAATTTTGCCTTGTTTTTATCCAGCATTGCCAAACTGCAGAGAAGTGAAGCTGCTATCCTACTTGGTTCAACTGAAGTTGAAGATAGGATCACTGAGTTGAGAAACAGGATTTTTTCCATGTCTGCTAGAGACTGCTTGAGATTAGGATTGAGTGAGAGGTTGAAGAGAATGGAGAGCGCGAGAAGTTGAGTAGTTGAGGAGGGAGACATGGATAAGCTCAGCAAGGAAGAAATGGCACCTTCTGCTTGAGCTAACAAGTTCCTATTATGAGGGCTCACCTTTGTGATTGAAACCAAGGTTAGCAGAGCTTTCTGCTGAATCTCATGGGATTCAAATTGCAATTCAGAAAGGCATTCAGATATTGCTTCCCGTGCACTCGCCATCTTTTCCCCCTTTTTCAGATGATTCAACTCCTTTATGAAGATTTTGTAGAGTATTTATCTTCTTTCATGAATCTACAATTTTGGACCCATAAGGGACACCATAACATCAATTTAACTATGTAATGACAATCTCGGACGGCCTCCAATCATTGGATTCTCAACCTCAAAGATACTTAAAAAAAAAATAATGCACAAACAGCCATACAATTTCTCTAATTACATGGATATTTTATTTTGCGTATGGCTGGCAAATTCTTTAATACATACCATACAATTTCTCTAATTACATGGATATTTTATTTTGCGTATGGCTGGCAAATTCTTTAATACATGGACTTCGATGATAACATAGTTAATTTAATCATATGAAATATTCAGCAACAGAATATGCAGTCCAAAAGTCACAAAGCACACAAATTCAAGGAGAATAGGTCAACAAACAATTCACAACCAAGGATGTCGGTTAATGAATTACGAACATACCAACCCCAATCCCAAAATTAATGACGCATTGATCAGCGGTAAATACTCTTGGATCCATACTGTTGTGCTACTAAATCGTACCATGGCAAGGTGATAGAATAATTTATACTCCTCATCAAATACTAATGTTCTACAAAGAAAAATTGAGGCAGACACCTCGGCTGATAAAAGGATCAACACCTCCGACAATGTTTTTTATTATAAATCATGGTGTGCCATCTCAATTAATTCCACAAGATACAAAAAAATTACTTAATACTTTTATATTTTTTGAGATCTGAACCTAAGACCTCATTATTTATAAATTCACTCCATTGACAATTAGACAACGCAATGTATCTTAGCACCTCCGACAACATCTTTACTCTCTTTAAATCAGTTGCTATGGCCCAAAACACCATAAGCTGTTCATTTAACAATATGAACATTATAATACTATACAAAATACAAATAAACAATTTGCAATTTAAGCAATCATCATAACATTTCATTATTATCATTATATCTCATCTCATACTTTTATAATATGTGGGAAACCCAAAGTAAAAAATTTAAATACCATTTTACCGCTTAATAAGAAATACTTCTTTATACAAAAATGTATTTTCACATTATATTCCTCATCTAAAATCTTATAAAATATTTAATTAATCAAAATTGTAGTGGAAAAATAAAAAAAAGTTATAGTACTTAAATGCTTCATGAACTCATTACAATAAATTCAGAAACTTTTGGATAAGCTCTTCATGTTAAATAATTAAAACGTTTAGATCATTCCTTTCGGTTATTTTAAAAGTGCAGTGTACATGATATTATTTGAATATATTTACATATCAATTTAATTAATTTGGTGAATGAAAAGTCTTTACTTAAAGATGATGAATAATAATTCTTTTGAAGACTTACTCTTACTCTTCCAGTTCTTTTAATTATACTTATCAAGTCACTAATTTTTACCCCTATTTTTGTTCATGAAGAGGTCTGCCGGTTAATTAGAATTCAGGTAATCACTCTTTTTTAAATTTCTTTGATATGATTCATTATTTTTAAAATATTAATCTTTTTCCTGAAACTTGATCGGAATGTACTATTTTCATTTTCTAAAACATGCAGCACGATATAATTCTCTATTTTTTTTTAATCATGTGACTAGATACAATAAACTGATTGTGAATTAAGATACTCTTATATTGACTGTTGAACGATGTATATATATGTAATGACTCTCATGGTCATTTATGATATATACACGATGTTTTGCATTCTAGAGCGATTCAGTAGTTGCCCCAAGTCATTTATGACTTGTTGGGACGGTGGTTCGGATCCCTGGCGGCTCGGTTGAGAAAGATCTCAAATTGTCTGATTTGGAGCCTAAAACTAAGTACTCGTCGATCAAAGATAAATTTCCTTCAAGACAAGCTCAAATTAAATTCTGACAGTTCTGTTAGCTCCAAAATGCCAAACAAAGTCACCATTGACCTTAAGTTTGTGTTTTGGAGTTTTCGCTTGCAATTTATGCCAAATTTTGGAATTTTAGTTAAGTTTAAGGCCTAAAGTGGAGCTTGGGGTGGTATTTTGGTGTTCGGATGGTAAAATCAAAATTATGATGCTTCCATCAACTCCGAAATGATGATTCTTTGTTGGTGGAGGTGTTGGTTCAATTTTCGATCTGTCGTTGCATTTTCGAGGTATTGGTAGAAATCATTTGAATTTTAGCCTAAGGTTTGACTTGGTCAACATTGATCCGAAATGATCTCAGATTCTGATTTTCTCTGCACCGTTGAGTCCGGAATGTCATTTCGGGTGTGCATACATAGTTTGTTTGCGTAAATTGGACTCCGAATGCATTTCGAGTGGTGATTCAGAATATTTTCTTCCTTTAATTCTGCTGTCAAAACCTGTAACTTGTGCAAGTGAATTCCTTCTATGCGATCACGATCATGCTTCATTGCATAATTGTGATTCGTGATCGCGAGGCTGGCTCACGTGATCGCGATGAGCACTGTTCAGTTTACTCTATGCGATCGCGTAGTATGGTCACACAATCGTGATGAGTTAAATTTCGGGCAGTTTATGAAAAACCCTGCACGACCCAAATATTTTATTTCAGTAAAAACCTTGCGATTTCTTCAGTTCTAGAGTGAAAAACCCCTCCCAACCATCATTCCAAATCTAAGAGATATTCCCTTGTTGTTGTTCGTCGATTCCTACGCACTTTGGGTTAGTTCTTCTTCGTTTAATTTTTTAATTTCCTTAGTTTCCTCCATGAATGGCCTCAATTGACGAACTTGATAAAATTATTCCATAACCTGTGTATTATTGTGTAATTCTTTATTTTCCTAGTATATTTTTCTTCTAGTATCATAATATATCGAAATTCCAATATTACATCTTTGACCCCAGAATAGTTAAAATATGTTTGGGCTGTTTTGGAGCCCTTCATGCACACGAATTGTGCTCAATTTGGAGCATGGGTTTCTAGTAACATTGGAAACCCCGTAGTGAAGTTTATTTTTAGTTCCAGCTAGCGGCCTCGCAAGCCTTTTTTAGGCCCAGTATGAAACTTAGCATAAATTACATTGTTAGACTCGTATTAACATATAGAATACTTTGATGAAATTCTCGTATTATTTAGGGATCATTTGAGCTCAGTCGGAGTAAGATTTGTGACATACAACACTTTATCGTTGGATGACAGGTAGGTTTTGTGAGGCTATCTCTGGGCTTATTGCTTTAATATTTGTACTAAATATCATTTGTGGGTTGGGTAGTTAGGTGGATATAGTGATCCTGTACCGTTCTTTTGTAAGTTTCATGATGATTTTTATATTTTGGCATCCAGTTTATATGGTGCCTGTGACTTAGAAATTGGCTAGAGATACTTATGCAGGGCATAGGAAACTATTATTACATGATCATATATGGAAATATACTTGTTGATATGTTGCGTATTCATGACAACAGAGGTCGGGCCTACGGCTTTGATGAAGTGCATTGGGGATGGGTCAGTATCACCACTTAATTATTGAGCCGCAAAGGCTAGAGACTGGTTTGAGTAATAATGATGAATAACAATATAAATTGATAAATCAAAATATTTAATAATACTATAAGAAGATAGTTTTTTTAACTAATTTAGACTCAGCATTTTATCGAGCTTCCGGTAATACTATTTGATTTGTTTTAGTCCAGGATTTACATAATTGCATCGGAAAATAACATTTGATTAATAAATCCTGGGACTTGAGATCGACTCCGTTCGGCAGTGAGTACAACTGCTGGGACTTGAGTCCGTCGTCAAACGGTAGTAAGTACAACTTCTTGACACTTATGGCACTACTACTTTT
This sequence comes from Withania somnifera, assembly GCA_039654485.1. NCBI lineage: Eukaryota > Viridiplantae > Streptophyta > Magnoliopsida > Solanales > Solanaceae > Withania > Withania somnifera. The sequence continues at coordinate 25,714,726 of JBDJHY010000049.1, read as the reverse complement.
CGAGCCCAATTTCAGCAATCCAAAATATTCTACTTACATGGAAATGAAATTTTAGGTCTAATATAATCATCGAAATGACGAACTGATGTCCTTTGAAGGAAAAGGCCTGGAACCAAACAAGCCAAAAATCTCACAAAGCCACAAAGGCACCAAAAAAGACACTGGACAGCTGCAGAAGTATGCCAACGACCCAACTAGAAAAAAATTACCATTCTAGAGATGATAGAAGCATCAAAATTTTAATTCAACAATCCGATCACCAAAAGTCCACCCAGGCTCCAAAATGAACTCCAGTTGAAATGAATTTGTACAAAACAAATCAAACTCAAATCGAACACCCTGAGATTTGAACTAAAGGTCCAACTAGACCAAAATCAGTGTGTTGGAGATGATGGAATAGTCAAATTGTGATCCGACACTCCAATCACCTAAATCCCTACCCAGGCTCCAAAATGAACTCCAATTGAACTACATCTCAAACTCAAAAGAAAAACCCTAGGACATGAACTATAGTCGAACTAGACCAAATTTAGCGTTCTGAGCTATGAAACTATCAAAATACAATTTCGTGTGCATTTACTAAGTGGTCACTCTCAAGTTCCACTATTTCAAGGTTAAGCCTTTAAAATAGGAAAACTGAGATAACAAGCTATAGAACTTCCAGGAAACCAAACTAACGTTCCTAGTAAGTATAAATGAATTTGGTAAGCAAATAGAAATCTCTAATTAAAGAAGAACCTGAAAGGAAAGTAAATGACCATGCGAGTTATTACATATGGTGATTCCAGACATGATCCATAGGAGTTCATTGTAGAATGCGAGGAAATGATAATGACTTTGGGTATTAGAGTGAAATATGGAATTGACTTCATTTGTATCAGTTAGAGGATCGAGCTAAGGCTTGGTGGAGCTCATATAGAGAGAGCAGACCAATAAGGTCAACACCTATGATATGGAGTCAGTTTGTGGATGCACTCATGGATTAATATGTTCCCTGAAGTGTTTGCGAGGAATGCAGAGATAGTTTTATTAACTTGCAGCAGGGTTTGATGACAGTTTTTGAGTATGAGTCTCGATTCATGTAGCTTTTGAGGTACAAAGATGCTATTACGCGAAAAGAGGTTGAGCAGGTCTTCCAGTTTGCATATGGATTGAGATCAGAGCTACAGGAAGATGTTGAGTTATTTCATTCCTAGGGTAGCCTATTATTGGAAGTGGTAGATCACGCTTCTAACATGGAGAGACATTATTTCTCTACCCAAGAGGGCGACAGCAAGAGACAATGCCTCTAGGGAAATTTTAGTGGGTCTCAATGCTTTGGGAGATGGTATGACAGATGTAGACCTCAGAAAAAACAGCCGAAGAAAGCAGTATTAGGGATAGCCTAGTAGACCATTTTAGACCTCTTTGCCATCAGAAGCTGGTATAGTGGGAGTTGTTGCTAATGTAGAGGCAGTAATAGTCTGAGCTGGTAAAGTAGGTGGTACAGGTGGTGCTATCGGGGCTGAAGATATTGGGTGAGGCTGTTCACCCTGTGTCGTTCCCTGAGAAGACGACTGTGGACTATTTTTCGGTGCCCATTCGAACATCTATCGTGAGAATCTTTGAAATCAGCAGGCAGTGGCTGGACGAATTATGGTGGGAGTGCAGGAGATGTTTGCGGATGTGTAGTGGATCGGGTGCGCACCATCTGTGAAAAAGTGAAGCGAAAGTGATTTTTCCAAGAATGGTATGAATATCAATGCATGATAAGAATTAAGAGATGAAAGCTTTCCTAAAGTACCCCGTAGCCTCTTGAAGATTGGATACAAACGTCAATGCACCAATCAACAGGACTTTACTAGGTATTGCTCTAATGCCAAAGAGACCGATGAACCTAAGCTCTAGTACCACTCTGTCATGACCTAAATTTCAGGTCATGATGGCGTCTACAACCCTCCTGTAGAGAAGCCTATCCCTATAGCCCAGAGCTACTCATAATGGGACATAACCTCTCATAATCAACAACAAGGAATAAAATGACTGATATCACTAATAATAGAAGGCAAATAAATATATACAACCCAACCCAAAACTTGGCGTCAATGGCATATGGAGCTACAAATCAGAGTATCTAAAAGATATATATATATACACACACACACACATATAGACAAGCTCCTATAAAAGAAACACTACACAAGGCCTTCTAGGAACAAAATGCAGGAGGCTATAACAGTTGGAAACCATGATTAACTGAATGCTAATGCTCACAGTAGTCTCTGCAGAACAACAATCTACCAAGCACAACCACGTCGTCTCTGATGACCCCTACCGGTATCTTCACCACAAAAATGGTAAAGAAGTGCAGTATGAGTTCTAAAACACAGGTACCCAGTAGGCATCATATGCCAACCATGCTAAAGTAAAGTACAAGTAAAGTAACAGTAAGGAAAGTAAAACATGCCAATAAGAGCAGGTAGGCAGAATAAAACTAACTACGCTGCCATAATGGGTAATAGTCATAGATGCTAACTACTAATAAAAAAAGGATAATACGGGATCTAATCAAGTAAGACTATGTAGGGATGTCGCACAGGAACACCCAATTATCACATAGTGTTAAGAAATGAACCAAGGAAAGCATACCTAAACTCCCCTAAGTATACTAGTATCGAAATGACAGTCGATGGTAAAAGAACCTAATAAAGATTAAATATAAGTAAAGTAAAGAGCTAATATGACCCAAATCCCCCTATAAAACTACCGGGGTACAAACAGAAAGAAAGCATACAAAACCTACCTGATGCCCCATCCTGTTGGTAGGCATAAAAAATACAAGTAAGAATTCACTATGACCCCCCATTAAGCCCAACAAGTACAACCAATGTGAATAAAATGAATTCATGGGGGATGGGAAAAATAAACAAGGATATACCTTCTGTGAACCGGGAGGCAACTCCTTGAGATCAATAGTGGGCTCCCCACCCAAAGAGCACCTCATAATAAATAATGGGGGCCATGCCCCAGGAGGCCCATGCCTCATAATCAATAGTGGTGGTCGCGCCACATAATCAATATTGGTTGTCGTGCACCAAGAGGCCTATACCTCAAGATCCATAGTGAGGGACGCACCCCAGTAGATCCACGTCTTATAATTAATAGTAAGGGTGGTGCCTCATAATCAATAGTAGGGGTCGCGCCCTAGGAGGTCTACGCCTCAGAATCAATAGTAGGGGTCGCGCCCCAGGAGGTCTATGCCTCATAATCAAAACTAGGAGTCTATCCCCAGGGGTCCATGCCTCTTGATCAATAGTGAGGGTTGTGCCCGTCAATGCCCAAGACAGAACCCCGCGGAAGTCAAAGATTTATATCAATTATACTTTGAAAATAGTTCCATACCACCAGGTGGTCGTGGCATACATACACACACACACACAAACACACACACACACACACACATATATATATATAGGTAAGGAAACCACTTCAAGTTACTAAACCAGTAAATATTTCCAGTTTTAGTTAAGCCCGATAAAACTCCCTTTACCATAGCCTCAGGATGTACTTGTGATTAACCTAACACAACTCAACATCTAAAATACATGAAAGCAGCACAACAACAGTAAGGAAAACATATATTGCAATAGGATCGGCCAGAGGCCACCAGCTAAGAAATCATCTCACTCACAAAGTTTCCTCATGGCCCAACACAGCCACTTGGGTAAAAGGCCACCCACGGCAAGGCCGGGACATCTACACATGATCCAACACACTCTACGTCACTCCAAGGGATCCTCAAGGATGGTAAAAAGGAAAAAACCAATATTAAAGGGCTTCCAACCTAATAACCATCCTGGACAACTAGCCATACCACACAACGAGTTCTATAATAAACCAGTCTAAAGAAAATTAAGTCTAGCCTACCTGGGCGCTAGCGAATATCCTCGAGAAGTGTACAACACTAACCTAAAGCTTCAAACCAACTTGAATTCGCTTGAAACTATCAAATTACATACCTAGGGGTCAAAAAATGAAGAATGACACCCATATTGCTAAGTACAATAAGGCGGGTAAATGGGCCTAAAAATAGGTTTATGTATGGCTTGGAAAAATAATCTAAAAATACCAAGACAAAGGTCTCATCCAAAGGAACTCATGGTTTGAAAATGAGATCAATTGGACGACCGGGATGTCCTCAATTGGCCAAGAAACGTTTTCCACAATTAAGAAAATATTTCAAGAATCAAAATGGATAATCAAGAGAAATACGCACTTGGAAGTCTAAGGAAAACAACTCCGCAGTGATAATTAACCTCCCAGAAGTCCCACTATGCAAAAAAACATAAATCCCACTAAGTTCTCATACCCATGGAGAAATTCCTCCATTCAAGCTTCAACACAAGCTTAGAAGTAAGAATCAGTGAGGAAAACTTACCCAAAATGAGGATAAAGGCTAGGAACCCGCCACACGAAGTTCCCTAAACAAAATCCAAAGCTTAAAAGTGAAATTGGTGAAACTAGAGCTAAGAAATCATGAATAAGAATGAGAAAAGTGACTGAAATTTTTAGGATTGGCTGTTATATACCTAGTTGAGATATAGAATGATCGTGTTTCTCGTACATGGTCGCACCTAAAGCCCCTATCCCAAACTAGCACAATCGCGGTGCTCCAAGCGTGATCATTCTAAATCCTAGAAATCCTATCCTAGTGCGACCATCAACCCATCGTGATCGTGCTAAAGAAGAAGAAGGAAAATATATCATGTCTCATCTCAGTAGGTGAGATTATGTGAAAGTAGGAAAATGAGACTTATCACGATCACGACACAAGGGTTCGATCATACTAAACACGTGGATCTGCATATTTTTCTGCAACCATTGAATTTTCATATGAGGTCTCGAAACAAAATAGAGTC
>JBDJHY010000049.1:25591841-25606007 GCA_039654485.1 Withania somnifera | reverse complement strand
TCATTTCCCCTTCTGGCTACTTTGAAATGTACAGGACACAGCTTGATGTTACGATATTACCCCTCTGCTTAGGGTAAATTTACGAAAAGAAAGAGAATCGTTAGAACCAAAACGGAGGAGATTCAAGACAGCTTTTGGAAAGTGACAGAAAAGACCATATCCCTATGCCCATTTTTACCAATTCCAAGGTTTATGGATATTCAGAATTATTCTACTCTTTTCTTTACATCAATGCCTACTCTTTACTTCTCTAATTATTAATTATACTTCTTCATTAAAAATTACACTATATAACTATAATTTTGACTTCTTTATATGTTTGCTTTGTCTGAATAAAATTTTTGATTGCACTGTTAGAATTACATTTATAACAAATACATATTTCTAAGAATATTTAATTAAATAGTCTTTGTCTCTTAAAAATTTATATATCAATTAAAATAGAAATAATTTTAATATTTTATAATATCTTGGTTAAATAAAGTGACATGAATAGTAACATTTTGTACATTAAGGGGTTGGTTGGTCTGCAATGGAATATCCCGCCCTCATTTAATTTGGGATTGTCTAATCTTATTTTTTAGATGAAATAAATCATAACGATTTATTATACGTAATATAATATTATATTTGAGATTGAAAAAAAAAAATAAATTACAAGGATTTATTGTCAGCAATTTTACTCTGTATTTTAGCTAGAAATTATTTTAATGGCTTGAATTCATAATCTTTTAATTACATGATATTAACTTTATCGATTATTATAATATTCCACTTCCATCACTCTAATGCATCCATTATAATTCTTTGCATTACTAATACCATGATTTTAAAGTATTTAACTAATGCCTGCATACAATATAAATTTCAACTGTTTAGAAGCTAATTACAATCTCTCACAACCTTTTCTAATTATATAAAATATTAAAAAAAAAAAAAAACTGATGATACATTTCATTCTTCTTGATATATTATCAAGTTTGATATATATTACATAACACATTACATGATAAAGTATGATGTAATAAAGTAAAGAGGTTTAAATTTTTTTTTAATAAAGTAAAAAGATTGAGAAAGGGAGTAATTACAGTAAGTATATTTGTGGTAATATATAATTTTCCCTTATTTATATATAGGTTGACAAGTAATATGCAAATCTAATACATACATTACGTTTTGAGGGTATTTTGGTCATTCTACTTTCCTAAACTTGGTCTAATTTTCAGTTAGATGCGCAAATTTAGATGAGCTTGGGCTGCGTTAAATGGTACGTAGCCCCATGCTATTTCCAACCCACGAAACACGTAAATTTCAATCTCCTCCTTCTTCCTTGTCTTATTATTATAAAAAAAAAATGTATCGAAGTTTGTTTGCCTTGTCCCCTAGTCATTTGGCTTTGGACTCACATAAACATAAACCAAGATTTTTCTCTTTGTTTATTGATTATTTGAATTGGATTGTCATTATCCTTGGGTTAATCATAATTAATGAACTGTGTGAAGGATTTGTATGAATTCCACTTTGTTAGGTAGGTCATTAGAGTATCATTTCATGTATCCATAATTCTGACCTAAATTTCTGAAGCCCCAAATGCGTGCAACTTGTCATTAGCATATGTCGTCTACATCATTCTCTAATTTAGTTTTATTCTTCAGAAATAGTAACTCCATTTCGTCAATCCTTATTATAAATAAAAAATTTAATAACTTTAAGAAATTAAGATATTAATTATTATTTTTCACTTTTACCAATATGAAAAGACACTATTATAATGTAAAAGAAAATAATATAAATTAGAGACGAATAATAAATAAAGATAATTTAATTAAATTATACTCTAATTAATATTTTTTACTTAAGAAACGTGTAATAAAAAAATATGATAAGTATTTAAAAATGGAGGAAGCATCCTATTACATCTCACACAATGGCATGGACATGGATACATTAAAAGAAGTTACTCCTTCGATTTTAATTTACATGGCACAATTAAAATTTTAAGTTTTAAACTCTAAACTTGGACAGTAAATTTGGATGTATAATTTAAGTTTTTTGAATTTAAACTTATATTTGAATTTTGAAATAATTCCAACTCTTCCTGAGATGAAGAGAGTAAAACATATTCCATTTGGAAAATTTTCCCAATTTTTTTTCTCCTTTTATAAATACGCATTTTTTTTCTCCTTTTATAAATACGCATACTCCCTGTCTTCGTTAAGTTATGTTAATTTATCATGCTTTCTGTTTGATCAAAACTTTTAAAATTTAATTAATTTGAAAACAACTTTTGCCAAAGTCTTTAGAAAAAATCTATTTTTGATTTCCTATAAATTTTGCCAAAATAGGCTATAAATTGTTAGATGAAGGTGCTTTTTATCGGATGCATTGTACAATGCTCCGTTTGGAACAAATTTTACATTTTTTTTAAATGATAGGCTGTTTTTATAAAATTTCTAGTATTCAAATCCATAGAAAATTTTAATTTTTCTTCTAATTTGATGTTTAAAAATATAAATAAGCACATTTGCATGGTCAAAGGTCTCTTAATATATTCATAGAGGAGAATCTTAGTTTATGTTAAACTGTGCAGAGCAGCACGCGGGCCTCTAGAAAGAGAGCGTGTAAGAGAGGCAGTTAATCATACCTATTATAATTACCTTTTTCTTCTGGACCAAAGATAAATTATGGAGGCCAAACATCAAACTTTCTGGCCTACATTTTTTTCTTTGGTCCTTCCCATGGTCCAAGTAATCATTAAAAAAAAAAAAAGGAATCAAAAAGAGGTGGACTTCTGTAGCAACTTAAGTATATTGAAATGCTGTATCACAAATTATTACTAACCACTCCAACGTTATAAACTTATAATACCTATGTGAGTTTTGGAATTTCGGATGAGCTTTATCTAATAGTCTGATTGTCACACTATTTTTGTCCATGCTAATGCTAAAGTTCCTAATAATTGAAAAATGAAATAAAGACGTTGAATTGTTTGTTACAATCATGTGGAAAATGGTCGCGGGTGTTACATCACATGAGCTGTGAATATATCTCAAAGAAAGATGCTAGTGGACTCACGATACTTGCATTTACTGAAAATTGTTATAAGTTCACATTGGTTGTTGAGAATGAAATGTCACTGTTTTGGTGTGTATGAGCTAACTTTTAGATTTAAGTTAGTTCAAAAGTTACATTTTTACTCTATATCAAAGTCAAATATTCATGATTTTGGAATGATATAGTGGTTGCGCATAACCAACCGTAAAAGATAATTCTCATGATTGTCCAAAATCATATAAAAAGAGAATGAAAATATGAGACTAATGATTTTGACGTCCAAAATCATGAATGTTTATATGAAGATTCTACTGAATTTGAGTAAATGGTTTCTATAAAAAGCAAGTAAAAGTAGCATTTTAATCCATGTAAACCAACTCTAATGACTCTCAAATCCTTACCAATTTCCATGAATGAATTTGATCAGTGAGTATATTTAAAATCCTAAGTATAGAGATACCATGTATGAGCGAAAACTTTGATTCCCAATTCACGTTATTTTTGTCAGCACCAAAGGGGTTCATCCAAACCTCCTTTAGTAAAAAATTATACTAGTTATATATAGTTAAAATTATTTTTTATGTATATAAAATAGATGTTAAATCCCTTCGGCTAGTTCGTATGTTTACTTTTTAAAATTTTAAATCCCTCAAATGGCTCCGCCAGTGTTTGTCAGTGCTCATCCTTGCTCCTTCTGCAATTCACTTAAAGTGAAAACTGAATTCTAAAAGGGAAAAAGAGTGGTAAATAAAAAAACTTCGTCTTAACACAGCAGCCAGTATGGTAGGAAAACAGTTACTTTTCTGGGCTATGCATATGGATACTGTCCCTCCATGTCCAGAAAGTCTACCTAAAGAGCCCAACTTTTATTGGACGCAATTAGATGTTTGATAGTAACAACTGGTTCATATGGGCACATCAGGCAACACATTTCGTTTAAAGAGTCTTAAAATTTTGGGTGGTGTTGGTGTGCCTTTGTCTCTATGCTCGTCTTTTCTCATTTATTGAGATTGCCTAAGGATACATACATTCTAGAATTCTATTTGTGTATTCAAACCTTTTCCCAGAAATGAAGGTAACCTTATTTTCAAGACAATAAACAAGACAGTGGCTTCATCAGATTGGTGTTTTATCTTGGCTGCTATAGTCCTTTTCAGTCTCCCTGTAACAAATTTCTGCTAGTGGGGACTGATCCTTGTGATTGCATCATCATTTCTATCTTCAAAACGAACATCTTCCAAGCAGAAAAAGATAATTAACTAAATACACCATATGCTGTTAAAGACGTTAAAGAGGAGTTTTGAGGCTAAGTATAATAGATAGAACGACTAATCTCTGTGCTCAACAAGATAAATAATCATCTCACAATGACTCATGTAGTATATACTTGGATATCTAATTTCATGCATTATGCATGTAATATTCTGCAATATTCACTTACACATGTTCAAGGCTAGACTAGCTTACTCTGGTTTGTGAATGTAAGAACAATCTATCATTTGCTACGTTAATGTTTCTTGATTTTCAATTGGTATAAAGGAAACGTAAAAGAGAATTCCGAAAATATGAGTAGCAGTTGCCCTTAGGTTTGCAAACCTGCCACTTGTTGCTTACACAAACAGACAGTCCAACAAAATGCAGATCCTTGGTTTAAGATACAACAAGACGCTGAAAACATCTCATTGAATCAGGGATGTAAAAGAATACAAATGATTAAATAAATAAGATGATGCAAACATCATATGAATCGTCTCATGAAACTATCTGACAAGGCTTAAAGAACCACGTTGCTATGAAAATGAGAGGCTTATGTTTGTGAAGCAGCAATAAAGATGGAACTGGCTCCAGAACCACCATGAGAGTGCTCAATAATCACATTGCCTGAGAGTTCATTTCCAAGCATTTCCCATACACTACGAAGCAGATAGTTTCTGTAAACGTGATAATGCTCATAGACACCACCTTCTACTGTAATAATGCTAATCCTATTAGAAAGTCTTCCCAGTTTCTTTACAATCCCCACGATGCCAGCTCCAACTAAGTGAGCTCCTCGTTCTGCTACAACATCACATACCTCCGCAACAAGTTCTCTTTCCATGGTTGTAGAGTTAGTTATCTGCAATCAGCAGACTGCAAAATTAGCACATGTACAGAGCAAAAACTTGAACACATAATCTACTAATATGTAATGCATATTGAAACCACCTACACCAAAAGCACATTGACTAGAGAAATCACAACTTCAACCCTCTGTCGCGCCATAAAAATGAAAAACTATTAATGGAGAAACTGCAATAACATTTAGTAGCAAATTACTTAAATTTGACAATTCTGATTTAAATGCCTACCCCGATGATTTCTGTAAGTTTCTCATCAATTATTTCATAATCCTCTGATTTATCTTGATGCATAGCAGCCATATCAGGGGACCTTCCAAGAGCTATAGTCAATAATAGAAACGATAAAATGACAGCATTATGCGATTACAAATATGGAGTTCTAAAAGGACATTGTTTCAAGATGGTTTTACTTCCAATCTCTTATATAATTTACCAATTACTATACACTGTCCAAATGTTGCATATCCAGGCTTCTTGGATATCTGATTTGAAAAAATCTACGTTTGTTACCTCAACGAGTATGGAATTGCTAGCTTAGATGGTACAGTATCTCCAAATAAAGCTGATTCCTGAGCCATCTTTAATAAGACTCTTCTAACAGTTTCGCCTAAATATGTACCTGAAATAACCTTCTCAAATATCTGAAGACAAAATGAGATTGAGTTAATGTGGTTCATCGAGATTAACAGGGAACCTGAGGGGGTAGAATAGTTAAAGTATCCACCTGTCTACCAGGATATGAACTTTCAGCATCTAACGATGTATCAAACTCTGTAATCGGAAGATGGGAGGATCTAAAATTCCCCCATTGGATATTAATTGCCTGCACAACCATGTACTACAATGAAATATTGTAACATTTTTTAAGTTGGTATACTTAGAAATGTTGTCACCAGATATTACTATTCTTCTGGTTTTGGAGCTTGATCAGGCCATTTTACGACTGATTGTGATGATTCTATATAAGCAGCATTGGTGCCCATCCCCAGAGTGACTGCAGCCACACTCTCTTTTCTATAATACCTTCCTCCAGCCAAAACTCCTATGGTATCATCAACCTGCATGATTGCCAACCCAATATTTGAATTAATATTCTATGCAAATACTTGCACCTTCTCTGCTATACTAAAAGGAAGATCCACTCATACCAGGGAAAAAACTTGCTTACCAACACCGAGCTTCGCCATGGCGATATTGATTTCGTTCAACAACTTGTTCCCTGCCTGAGATTACGATGTAGTAACGTATTCATGTTCTATCTATATTCATGTGAAAACTGAGAATCAATAATTATTGCTTGCAAGCATGCAAAGGAAAGTTCAAAGAATAATCATCAAATGAGCCACTGTGCTTGATAACCACATTCACCTCAATTTCCTTTCTTGCAGCTGAATCTTTGCAAAGATGTAGCCAATTAAGTCTGATTGTTTTTAAGTTCCAAATGCACAGAAAACATATTTGTTTCAGAACATCTGGGTTCCCTGAGACAACGTATGTTAAAATGTACTTAGGGATAGAAAGACTCAACTGCATCTCCTAATAATGAGTCCTTCCATGTAATGGCTGTTTCCCTGGAGGCAGCTACTTCCCAGATTTTTCTCTCCTCCTTGTAGAACTTGACTATGCATGGAGATGAAATTTCCAAGCTCCACCATCATCCAATCAAATAATTCCTGAAAGAGGTCCAAAATGAAGACTTCAAACCTATAGCTACATTTAACCTGATAGGTTGGACACTACTTGACTGGTGAAGACTACTAGACAGAAACTGAGCCTCATGATTCTATGTCACCTTAACAAAGCTTCAGCCTTAATATTGTCTAACAAACTTCAAAAGCCGTAAATTGTCTAACAAACTTCAAAAGCGAACTTATTCTAGCTTTCAAGACTTGATGAAATTAAAAAACATCGACGAAACAGAGAGGGAGGGAAGAGAGAGGATGATAAATCAATTTAACAATAACAAGCCTATATGACCACATTAAGTTTATGATCTATCTAATTTCAGCATTTAGGACTGAACACAAGTAACTAAAGTGAAACGAAAATCATCTACATAAAATAGCTGCAATCTAGGGTGGATGATATTGAGTGTGTTCTAAGCAATTTTGGGGTGGATAGTTGTGAGCATCTGTTTTTCCAATGCCCATATGCTGCCTCAGCTTAGGAGAAGATCATGCAGTGGATGAATACAGATAGACATGCACTATGCTGAAAAGATGAAGTAACATGTGCAATACACCACTTTAAAGGGAAGCAAGCAAGAGCAGAAATTTTAAGAATGACATTAGCAGCAAGTGTGTATGCTGTGTGGCAGGGAAGAAACCTTATAGTGTTCCAGAGGAAATCAAGACCAGCTGAAGTTATTAGCAGAAGTATCATCCAGGAAGTTCACATCAGGAAGTATGCAGGTTAGACTGTCTAGTGCATTTTGTGGTCTTAACTATTATCTAGAGCTAGTTTTAGAAGTTGTTTGTTTGAAGCAAAGACAGACTCGGGTTGTCCAGAGATTACTCATCTCTTGTACTTATATGTAGGCTAGACTGGCTAGCGCACTGATTGTCTTAGCTATTATCCATAGCTAATTTTAGATGTTGTCTGTTTGAAGAAAAGTAAGACTCGGGCTGTCCAGGGCTTACTCATCTCTTTTACTTACATGGCTCTTTGGTAATAGTAATCTGTTAATAAAAATAACTGCAATCTTAAATGCTTCAAAAACTTTAGATGGATTGAAATGACTGGATTCTTTGTATGCGCAATCAAAGCTTATTTTTAAGACAGATTTAAATTAACTTTACATAGTTTATATAGAGATGAAAATGACATATTTGCAGTATCAATTTCGTACAAATTTCTAATTGTAGTAATTCAAATTTAAATTCTATAAAACTTTTGGATATGGATATGTTGTACCTATTAAGAGTAGTATTTTTAACATATTCAGAGATTTAGTTTCTTAAAATGATATAGATAAGACATAAAAATGCAGTACTCAGATTTTGGAAACCATCATTCTACTCCTTGCCTAAGACAACTAGGAAAAAGTTGAAACAGGGAAAAGTTGGAAATTCAACAAAACAAAAATAGTAATGAAAACATTTAACATGAAATTACTATGCTTTCATGTTCCACTTTTCTTTCTTTCTAAAGCAACCTATTCTATTGACGGAGCAGGTTGTTAGACGTTCAGAACGTTCTTCGCAGCTATTCATTTACACTTTAAGTTCGAAATCAGAAGGATCTTATGCAATGTGATTCATTACCCTGCTTGCCTCACTTCTCTATTATGACTTGTAAAGAGTTAATCAAACTATCAAAGACCTTTACGTCAGTTCAGATTGTTTGATTACCCAACCTTTCTACTATATAATAATCTCAATTATTTAGTAATGTCGATGAAGTATGCATGTTACTTATGGCCGGGTTGTATTAGTAGAGGTAGTAAGCTAATCATAGCTCATAATGAGTAGTTAGAATCATTCATCAGTTAAAATAATTAAGAAGGAAATCCCAATATAACGAAAATTCATCATAAAACACTGATTGTTATGAATTAATAGCAAATAAAACTTCTATTTTTTTTTTAACAACAGAAGGCAATAGACATACCTGGGAGCTGGCCTCTATTATATTGGGAGGAATTGAAATTTCCTGTCTGTATAGATCCGAAATAGGTTCATGTCTTCCTCTAAGACGTGAAGTGGGTGCATTTCTTCCTCCAAGACGTGCTTGCACAATGATGAAGTTAGTTCCGGGAAGATTAATCTCATAATATAGACCTTTTTCATCACTGGCACCACATATGAAAACAATTAATGAGCAACTAAGAGGACCACCAAATTCAAAATTCAAAATATTGCAGTACTCCCTCTTGAGCAATTGTGCTAACTACAAACAAGAAATAAAACATCCAGTATAGTGGTACTCTACTCTTACTGACTTAAAATTCTATACCCATCACTACTTAAAATGGAATGCAACGGATGATGACATTTAACTTTTTTTCTTTTCAAATATCAAGTGTTCTATTTTTTTTTTCTAAAATGTATCTATTGATCAAACTAATCTCAAAATGTAAACTGATCCATTCAGGCTTGTAATTTGATGGTATCAGTAATAAGTGTTGCTCTGATTCGCACATTCCCCTTCCCTCTCTCATACCCAAATACCCCATTCGTCCCAATTTATGCGAGGTAGTTTGACTGGGCATGGAGTTTAAGTAATATAGGAAGACTTTGCACTGTTCTAAAACTATAAATTTTAAACAGAAGAGTACACCTTGTGCCAATAAAAGAGAGAGTTTTCGCATGGATCATCATTTGATGCACAACCGATGAGAGAGGGAGATGTGGGAGACAGCTAAGAGAGACCGGGAAAGGTTTAAATAAGTGTGTGCCTAGTGCCTTTTCGCTCCCTCTTATTAGAAGAATGATGTTGAGCCGGCTTTCGCCCCTGACAGAAGACTTTCCTGGGGTTCAGACTGTTTGGACAGGACTAGTTTCTTGGATTCCACTCATGTCAGCTCATATCTTTGCTCCTTGATCTCTTTATCTTTCTAGGTCACTACGCGAAAAGGATTTTCACTACCTTATAACAGCTACATTGCTTTCTCTAGTAATGACTTAGCTTAAGAAACCAGTATGATACTTTTGTCAAATTAGTGAGACCCATTAAATATTTACACAAAAACAACAATAACAACAACAACATACCCAGTAATTTCCCAGCAAGTGGTCTGGAAGGTAAAGTATACGCAGTCCAATAACCATAGGTGAGGTAAACACCACAATCTAGTACAACGATAAACAATATAAAGTTTTGAAAATAACAAGCAAATAACAAAAACAACGCCACGTAAAAAATAACACAACACTCAATCTAAACATCAACCCTCAATTCCATGTGAGAGACAGGACACTACCATACTACTAAGCACGCGAAACACCCTACCAGTAGGAACTCATAGCACTAATGTCATCTTTTCTTTTTTTTTTTTTTACAAGAAAAAAACAGCACCTAATTGAAGGAAAATGTTAATCAACAGTAGAGAAAAATCACAAGATGGAATTAAATTTCAATTGGGGATAAGAATCAAAGAAGTGTAGTAGGTAGTTACTCGGTGGGGAGTGAAGGTAAGCAAGAAGGAAGCATTTGGAGGGTGGATTGATCAGTTGAATTTAGACCAGCTTGCATCTCAGAAACAAGATCATCAGCAGGGGTTGCACATTTGCGTGCGAATTTCCGAAGAATGCGCTGTGCATGCCTCCACCTTCGCTTCCATTGCCTTACAAACTGCACCGTCGTCACTGCTATCAAAACCACCACATCCTTCTTCATTCATCTCTACTTCTTTCTGTTTAAGTGCTTTGTGATTATATTGTCGTTTCTGTAAGTCCATGCATGCATGTGATGAGATTATTCATCTCAATCAAAGTTAACTTAAGCACGACATCCATGGAAAAAAGAACGAGTTTCAGGGCACAACTGTTCAGTGACTGTCGGGCTTAAACCCGAAAGCCTCTACGTTACAGGGCTTTTGGGCCCAGTTATTGTTATCTTTGGATGCGTGTTGGGTTTGAGATCCACATTCTAACTAGTAACTATCATTGAAATGATACAGCTTTGGCATTTTTAGTGATACAAAGAATTAAAATTTAAGGAATACATGTATTTAATATTAATAAAATATTTTAAATTTAATATAAGAAATTTTTTAATTATATATTATTTTTTAATACTAATTTTATGGCCATAATATATTATTTGAATTGACGTAGATTTTGTTCTAACTTTCAACAAAAAAATATCCAATCGCTTTTCCTTAAGGTTAAATAAGAGTGGAACAATTAACTCTTTTAAGTGCCTGTTTGGACATTACTTTTTCTCCACTTTTTTCAAAAATAATTTCACTTTATTCTAAATATAATTTAAAGTTGATATTTGGCCATGAGAATCTTAAATTAAATTTTGGAGTTGTATTTGGAAATTTGTTTTTATTTTTTTCTCTCCTAGTTTCTCACAAAAATTTAAAAACATCTTCAATTTTTATTCATGGCCAAACACAATTGCAACTCTAGCTCTAATTCCAACTTCAAAAGTTTTAATTTCATGGCTAAATGCCTACTAACTCACCAAAGTAGCAGTCGATTGAGGCTCTTCATTAACACTGTTCGTGTTCATCTTTTGCATCTGATATCTCAAGAATCTCTATACATATAGATCTTTAATAATTTCAAACCTATAAAAAAAAGTTTATTTCGGTCCTACAAGGACAATATTAATTTTCTTTCCCAAATCTAATAGGATAATGAGTTTCCTAAATAACAGGGATTATGAGCTTCCTAAAATATATAAGGAAAAAATTCAAGATATAACTAGTACTTTTTATATTATTTATATAGTACATCATATATTTTTTTTAAAAAATATTAATATTTAAGTATATTGTTATATAGAGGCAGTTACAAAGAGTGTTGTACTGCTGTAATAAATGTCGTTTTCATTATAAGTAGAATGTCATTTTAGAGAAGTAAAATATAATATGAAAAATTAATTCAAGAGAGAATCAGGCTGTTATAGTGAAATGGTGTTATAATGAGAAACTGTTATAAAGAGGTTTGATTGTAGTCTAAATTTTATATTAATAAACATATATTGTATATCTTTACACATACATATAGATATACCTATACATATAAATAAATATGATATACATAATTATACATACCTATATTTGGAAATGGATGACACTTAAGGGCTTATAAGGAGAATCATCTTTTAATTGAAACTTAATTAGTTTGCAGTTAGGCTGTTTGACAGGTTTGTTCAGCCAAATAGTTACTTAATCAAATAAATAATGGAGTGTAATTGGAAAAGAGTTATTAGGGATCCTTTGAAAAGTAGAATAAGAAAAATAGACTCAAAATAAAATTTTAGATTAATTTAATTTTATATTTAGTATAAAATATTAACTAATTTTGATATTATTATATTTCATTATTTAAACTACAATATTGAGATTACTAGTATCTCATAGAAGAGTAGCATAAAATAATTTAATAAAATATTTTAATTTATTCAAAGAGTTGGAATATTCTCATCCAGTCCGATGAAACAAACGGCCCCTTACATTTTTCAATTCTCAGTCCGGGCAAAGAAATGGTTGGTAATTACTCAGTGTATTAGGTGAATTTTTAATTTTTTATTCTCATTTTTATTATTTTTTATATATTGGTGTATTTATCACACAATTAATATTATTTACATCGCCATCTATAAAATGCTTATTTAATTTTCATAATTAGCTTTTACTTAGAATAAAAGAAGTCCAAACTCTGTAATTCTACTTATGCAATTAAATAAAATTACATTATAATTATGTTACCAAAAAAAAAAAAAGCAAAAGGTGGATTTATGATTAGTTAAAGATTTTGTTATGCATAAGATTGAAAAAAAAAACTCGATCATAAAAATTTATAATTATAAAAAAAAACACATGCATTAAATTACATAAATAGGCAAATATAGACCCTATAATTCTTACATCATACAAAAATATGAAAATATTACTAAAAGTGTCTACACTTTTCACGCAAGTATCTTAAATACTCGTATCATTTATTACACGAGTATCTTAGATATCCGCATCATTAATTATACGGGTATCTTAGATACACAAGTATGAAAATATTTAAGATACATATAAAAAATATTAAAGATTCACGATGCCTTAAAATATTCAGTTTTAAAATATTTAAGATATACAAAACTAAAATTATTTAAGATACACAAAACTTTAAAAACTTGTATCTAAAATACCCTCATCTTCATTATCTCGGGGTATCTTAACCGCATTATTGGAGTGTCGTATATCTAATTATAGCAACCTACATAAAATATAATTTGACAAACTTATAACATAAGATATAATGCAATACGAAACTTATAACATTTATGTAAGTTGGCCATAAATATATCCTTACAATTATAATTACTAAATTATGTAATTACATAGTAGTATAATTTCCATACAATCCCTAAGGAAGATTGACAAGTTGTTCGACTATGAGACAAAAAAGGATTCGTATCCCATTAATAAAATATTAACCGTCCAAAAAAAACGCAAATTAAATGGACATGGAATGTGATTAAAAATTAAAGTATATTATAAGCACCAGGGAATAGTATTATAGTAAGTTTTTGAGTTGATTTTCAAGTTGGGGTTGGTAAGGAATTTCAAGTTTTTTTTTTTTTTTTTTTTAAGGGTTAGATCTTAAACTCAGTGTCCAGACACAGCTCAGGTAACCCCATAACATCGAGGATGACCCTATAATCAGCAACAATTCTTGCTGCTGTCAGGTATCGATTCCACACCGGATATAAGACACACTGCAAGAGGTGAATTCGATGACCGTTGAGCTAAGCCTACGTTCCAAGACTTCTCTACTACTACTTAAAAGGTAATGAAATGATTGATAGTTTGACATGTCTGTCCTCGTGTTTTTCTATACTACTTTTTGAAATTTGCATTTATATTTCTTCCTTTATTTGATTAAAGTAAAAGAGGAAATTGAAACGTTTTGATCAAATTTACTATCTGATATTCTAATTAGGACGACGCCTAGTCAAATGGAAAAAAGGCGTCATAAAGCTAAGACTATCGTACTTTAGGACAGAATACATAAAAATTTCCTTACAGATCAGGAAGAAAAGAAGAAATTGAAGAAAACTGTCGACGCAAACTTCGGCAGAAGCAAGTTCAAGATATGGGTATGTTACTTTTGGCTAATGCGATCCTATAGATCCAAGTGTGAATGCCGATGAACTAAAGATTGATTCAAGAAATGTATTAAGTGTAATTATTTTTTCAATAATATCAATAAAGTGGCTCATTGAATCTTTTTTCGATGTTGTTATCCTCCTTTAATCATTATTATATAATATATATCTTTATATATATATATATATATATATATATTTTGTATATATTCTT
>JBDJHY010000049.1:25509498-25524341 GCA_039654485.1 Withania somnifera | reverse complement strand
AATTTCCTTTTTTTTTTTTTTTTAAGAGAAGAAAATGTTAAAAGACTTTAGAGGAATGACTGACAGTCCTCGAACCACCGTGCCAACTTTCGCACAACGAAGTCACTGTAAGTAGTTTGCTTTACTGAATATCTACATTGAGAACAGTTAAATTTCATAGATCAGAAACTAGCCATCTCTTGTAAGGCACATGCCACCAACAGAAATCAAGCTGTATAAAACTCAAACAAGCATATCCTAAGGGCCAAAATATATATCTTCCGCAGATTGATAAAAGCTTGAGATGGATTCACATATCATAGAGAAATCAGAATCAGACAAAGCTTGACTACATGACTCCAACCGCATTTCCTAGATGACTAGAAAAGCAGGGTGGCGAAAAGTTCACCTGTTGTTTTCTCGTATTCAAAAATCTTTAGGCTGTTACTGGGCACAACAAAAAGCAACTCTGTCGAGAGAGATAATCAGGGGATCGATAAGAAAAGGAACCCAACTTAAAGGACAATACTTTCTCCTTTTTGGCTTATTAGGAATGGAATGAAATAGGAGAAGGTTCCTCTTATTTTTATTTCTTGATTTTGGTGAAAGAGAAGGTTCCCCTTCGTATGAGTAGCTGCAAATAAACATGGTTCTGATATCATCTTGCACAGAATGCTGCACCGGATTCATTTGAACTCATTATTTTGATGCCAAGCATAAATATGTGTCAAAATCCATTAAAATTGCAGTAACCAGTAGGTTTGATCCCATAATTTTAAAAAAAAATGAGCTCAAAACCTTAAACAATGAGCCCATAGAGCTCAAAATCCTTGATCGGACTCTAATCTTACCTCGATCGATTATTATGCCCTTCAAAAAATAAATTATTTCATCCGGATATAATTCCACGTTAGGATAAAACTGCAACATTGAAAGCTTTCCCTAATTAATATTTTAATTTTCATGGGATTCTAGTCTGAATCAGGTTTCCTCATTGTTAAGTTCCACAGCCATACAAATTTCACATGGACTGTAACACAAAATTTCAACCACCTCTCACACTTAAAGAAATACATAGTCTAAATATTTGAAGGCTTGCAGAGCACACGAATTATCTTCTCATTGATTGTGCTTGGGTTTTGAGTCATTTTGTTTCTTAGTTTTGTATAATACTGATAATATGGTTGTTTTAGAGCGCTATTTTTCGGGTTTGGGGTAAGTATGTAATGTTGTGTGTTTGATTCAATTCCAATATCTTTGGTCTAATGTCTTGTATTAATTTATAGGTATTCTATCAACTATTGACGCATGCATAATGTACCAGCTTGAGGTAATTTAATTTTCTTTATTATGTTTCCTACAGTAAATACTGAGAATAAGCCGAACAATACTCAAGGTTTGATCCAAAATAATTACCAATAATAGTTGTCAAATTTCTATTTATTCCTCTTTTTCCTTTTATTTTAATGGAAGTCTCACCAGCTTCAGCAAGTCAAATTTCTACTCATTCCTCTTTTCCTTTAGGTGAGAACTTGTTTTCTAGCTCTTTAAAAAAAAATCAGTTTTATCGCCTCTTGACAAAAGATCTTCATTTTCTTCACATAAGAGATCTCATTTTTACACACATAAGAGATCTGAAGAGGTCATTTTCTTAAATTTATTTTGTAAGAGGGCAAGAGATCTCTCGTCTTTATTTTAATGGAAATCTTCTAAGCTTCAGCATCATATTTAGTAATCAGAAGATGTTTGATGGACTAAAATCAGTTCGACTGAATCAACTGCCTTTGAAAGACCTATCTCCAAAGCTGGAACTTTATATCTTACCTTAGGGAATGTGTTTATTAACTTTATAGTCATACGTTACTCTTATTTGAGGATATGTTTGCAAAAAACAAGTGACTAGAAGACATACTTTGGGTCGTAGGAATTGTGTATCGTAAAGGGCATAAGTTACAAATTTAAGTAATTCATAGTTGCAACCGGAGGTGGATTTAGGATTTGGAAACTCTGGGTGCCATGTTACCTTGAATAGTCGCACATGCAGCTTTTTGTGGAAGTGGTGTCAAATATTCATAGAGGAAAACAATAATATTTATCAGTATATTATTTTTTAATAACCGTCGGTTCAACTAATTCCACGGGATACTCTATCCACCAAGGCTAGAACAAATGGGAAGAAATCACCTAGTGTTTGAATTGAACCTGAGGCCTCCAAAGCCTTGTTTATTTGGTGTAGTTAGGTTTTTAGCTAAAAGAGGTGTAGGGTTCTATTCTACAGAGCCACAACTCTTTTAAGAATGAATAAAGCATGCTAAAACAATTTTAATAAGTAAATTCAACAGGATTCAAACTTGCATCTGCAGGGAGAAAAGCCTGAACTTTAACAGCTGGTAACCACGAGCTCCATTGTTGCTTTTGAGTGCCACAATTTATATTTATTGTAATCCTTATACATATATACAAATATACACACATATACACACGCATATAGAGAGAGAATTTCAATCAAGACGTATGGGTAACGCAGCACCTCCACCCTTCTACATAGATCACCCCTGATTGCAACACTAGCTTCCCTAAAATAGAATTGATTTAAAGCATGCTTTTAACGATGCTTTTAGTAGAGTGTCAAATAATTCATAATTACTTTAAAGCATGTTTTTAAACGATGTTCAATCATTTTGAATTACTATGTATTATGCTACTTCAATAATATTGATTTTTAAAGATTATTGTATTTTAATCATGCCAATTACTTTACCATGATTTTACCTTCTTGTAGTTTTTCTTAACAAATTAACTTTTTGTTCATTCATATAACTAGTTGACCGAAAATCCACATGCGAGGCACTTCTATAGAAACTAGTTGATCTAAAATACGACATACAAATAAATCAAATGACATATTTACAGAAAATGGAAAAAAAAAAGAATGGCCATTTAAAGCAGTCCTTTTCGTTTTATAAATGCATCTGTAGCCTTTTCCACTCTAAAGAATCTGATAATTGTTTTCTGCTAGGTGAATAAAAGCTCATTATTCAATGAGAGAGAAAAGAAAAGGCCTCCGAGATGCTAAGGTTTTGATGCAGGTATCATTTACACACAAATCCGTTTCCAGAAAAGGAAATCATACACTAGATCCCAAAGTTTGATACGAGTAGTGCATCCCTTATCCCTTCTTTACTAAAGAGGAAAAGAAAAAAGAACCAAAAGCATAATGCTTTGAATGCAGATACTGGTATAACGAAATTAAGAACTCTTTTGATAATCCAGGACATGTCTTGGGTCTTAGGTTAAAAATTTTGATGGGAAAGTGCCAAAAGAATGAGGAGGAAATATTAGAATGGAACAATTAATAAAGAGCCGTCCAATTAAACTCCCTTTTGGAGAAAACTGGAACGGAACAATTGACAAACACTGTAGGTAGTTCCCTATAATAGACAATAAAGCTTGTATACCAACCCTTGCGTGAAGTTCTATACATACCAGCTTCATTCTATCCAGTGACTTGGGGTGCAATAGGTACAGGAAGATGTCTGGGTAGCACTGCCAAAATCGTACAGCACAAAAAGTTCTTCAACAAATCCGGTGACGTAACCCTTCATGCTAGTTTTGAAAACTTTCTTAGATAAATTCAAGAACTTAAAACCAACTCCAATAGATCAAAGTAGTATTAAGAACCTTCAAAATGGTCCCCAAAGTTGAATTACAGCATAACAATAAAGAGGAAACAATCCGTTTTACCATAACGCCTAAATTCTCAGTGTTGCTCAATTTTCAGGGTCAGTTGACAGAAAAGATCACCCCACACATCGACAGTTTTTTAATTCCTTGTCCGAGGCCCATCTAGTTGACCGAAGGATAGACAAATATAAAGAAGGGATGAAGAATCTTTTATTTGATCTTGATTTGATGTATATGTTTAATGCCTTCGTATGGAGGAGGGTTGGGGCGACCCGAAAAAGGAAAGAACAGTATAAGGGGCAGCTGCTCACGACTATAAGAAGAACGAAAATTGATCAAAACCAGATGAAAAAGCAAAACCTGCTGGGGATGGAATTGGGTTTACTGACGCATCAACAAACAGTCCAACTTTAATTTTCAGATTTCTAGCTGAGAGGATGTAAACCATTGAGAAGTCTAGGCTTGCAGAAAATATTAGTGAGTATAAAGTAAGGAAAGAGATCTCAGAAGTAGTAATCAGCTCATGCATGTTTTCATCACAGAGAATGCTTGTGACGGGAGCAGGTAATTTACACCGCGAATTTACCCCCTTAGAGAAAATGTGATGAATTTTTCAGAGAGAGATTCAAATAGTTTTGCTGGACATTTAATAAAAAGTGAAGAATCAGGAGGAAGAAACCAATCTAGGCAGCCTTCGCAGGTTGATTTGGGTGATCCAGCCTAGCCATTATGAGCGTCTTTGGAAAGTTTAATTTGGCATAGCCCATTCTGACCAGCAAATACTTTGGCACTTGCCCACCTGTTAATCGTTTTAGATTGATAGCTACCCTCGTGATGTTTGCATGGCATGCTTTACTAGTCCTAGATTCTCTTTCCAGTTTCACCTTGGCTTCTCTTTTAGTATTTCCTCTATGTAAAGAAGAATTGGATGGATAATCTCATTGCCTTAAAAAAATATCTTAGAAAACTTGGGCATGTTTCATGTCTGAGATTGGATCAATTTATATCTGCTAAATGAACATGATTAGCTATAGTATGCTTAGCTCTCAGGCTTGCCCATAACAGCAGTTCCAACTCCATCGAAGAGCACACAAGAAACGATATGGTGTGACTGAAGCACTCAGTCGACAAATCCATTATAATCTTTTCATCATTAAAACCTAAGTTCTCCACAGCATAAACCTTCAGAACTCTATTGAATTAATCAGCTCATACCAGCAAAGTCATCAACTTTGATGACTAAATCTAGTAACAGGAATCCTATAGAAAAATATTTACAATGTCTCAGAACTCCTACATTGACGGAAACCGCTTTTAACTCCACCAAAAATAAGAAAAGCAAACAGCTATCTAAAATTGGCAAAACACTTGAATAATACACCTCAGAAGAAGCTCCTTTGGAGGAATAACTTCACCAAGAAGCGACAATTTTTCAAACAAAATCTACCAAAACTCAACCATTAAATATTTATTCAACTAAATAAAAAAAAGGAGTAGTCTGTACTAAAATAGGAATGTTATGCTTTCGCAAGTAGCAGCAAAAAATTCAGTGTGTAGAAGCAACAGGTATATAAATTAACCGCTGGGATATAAAACAGAAACAAAGCAACAAAGAATTCAAGAAACAGCAATAACAAAATAAAAACTTACCAGAGTATTATCCAGCGTGCCAACGAGTATAAATTTACCATTGGGAGAGAACTTGACGAAACTAACAGGTGGGTTTTCATCATCAATAATGGTCTTCATACAATGCCCAGTTGAAGCATTCCAAATTCTACACAAACCATCATAGCTACTCGACACAATCAACGACCCATCCCTATTAAAATCACAGAAGTAACAGGATCTGAATGCGCCGGAAGTACCTTAAGACACTTGCCAGTCTTAACATCCCACATCCTAACAGTCTCATCAAACGAACCAGAAACCACCATATTACCTTGTGGATTATAATTAACACAAAAAACATAGTTTATATGACCAGTAAGGGTTTTGACATGGGACCCAGTAGAAACAT
Organism: Withania somnifera; assembly: GCA_039654485.1. Taxonomy (NCBI): domain Eukaryota; kingdom Viridiplantae; phylum Streptophyta; class Magnoliopsida; order Solanales; family Solanaceae; genus Withania; species Withania somnifera. The sequence continues at coordinate 25,518,658 of JBDJHY010000049.1, read as the reverse complement.
CCCATAATCGGACAGTTTTATCATCGGAGGCAGTAGCTAGATGACGGCCGTCCGAGGAGAAGGCAACATCGGAGATGCCCATTTCGTGACCTAGGAATTGGTGAAGGAGAGAACCATCGGAAACGGACCATGTTCTGGAGGTTTTGTCGGCGGAGGAGGTGGCGATGAGTTTGCCATCGTCGGAGAATTTGACGCTAGAGATGGCACGTTCGTGGCCGGAGAGTGTGTATTTAAGCTCATAGGGTTTGAAAGAATCTGAAGGCTCGGGAGTTGAAGTCATGGAGTAGGGCTTTTGAGAGGTTTAAGGGATTAGAAGGAGAATGGGCAAGTTTTAACAACTGTTAAACAACACAGACAACTACTGATACCAGTCTCGGATAAATCCTAAGCTGTCTTTCTGGTTAGGCATTGCTCTCCTCTTCTTCTTTTTTTTTTTTTCTTCCTCAAAGGAAATATTAGGCCTTTCTACAAACATACATAATGCAATCAAAATAAACTTTATTTTCTCCATACATGTATTATTATATATTTCTTTTTAAGAACATTCATTTACACACTTTATCGATTTAGAAAAAGCTTACGGTAAAATTTCTAGAGGTTCTTTGGAGGTGCTTGGAGGCTAAAGGTGTTCCTGTGACATACATTAGGGCGATTAAGGATATGTACGGTGGAGTAAAGATTCGTGCCAAAACTATAGGAGGAGATTCTAACCATTTCCCTGTTGTTATCAAGAATCGATCCTTAACCCGTTTTTATTTGCAATAGTGATAGATGTTCAGGTACCTTGGTGTATGCTGTTTGCGTATGATGTAGTTTTAATTGACGAAACCCAAAGAGGAGTTACTGTTACGTTTGAGGTTTGGAGAGAAACTCTTGAGTATAAAGGGTTTAAATTGATCAGGTTTAAGACAGAGTATTTGGAGTGCAAGTTTAGTGAATGGAACAGGAAGAGGATGTGATAGTGAAGTTGGATGCCCGGGCTATCTGTAAGAAAGATAGTTTTAAGTATCTGGAATCTATGATTTAAGGTAATTGAGAGATTGATGAGGATGTTTCCTACCGTATTGGTGCGGCGTAAATGAAATGGATGCTGGCATATGGGGTCTTATACGATTAGAAAGTTCCCCTAAAACTAAAAGGCAAGTTTTATAAAGTGTCAGTTAGACCAACTATGTTGTATGGGGTAGAGTGTTGGTCAATTAAAAAGTCTCACATTTAGAATTTAAAGGTGGCGGAGATGAGGATGTTGCGATAGATGTGTGGGTTTACTATGTGTGATAGGATCCGGAATGAAGTTATTAGAGGCATGGTGGGGATGAGTGCAGTGGAACATAAGATGCGGGAGGCGAGATTGAAATGGTTTGGACATAAGCTTAGGAGGGATACGAATGTCTTTGTACTGAGACTTGAGAGGTTGGCAAGGGATGGGTTCAGATAGACCGAATAAACATTAGAGAGAGGTGATATTACAGGATTTGAAGGAGTTACAGTTGACTGAATGACTCTAGATAAAAAGACGTGGAGGACGAGTAGTAGGTTAGTAGGTGTGGGGTTAGTTTTGTTGGATGGTAGGGTTGTTGTCGTAGGGGCTTAGGAGTAATAGTATTTTAGGTATAGATTGTGGCTCCTAGAGTTTTTTGGGTAGGTTTGCTGCTTGCTGTAGTGTGAGTTTATTAATATGTGTTGATAACCATGTGTTTGTTGTTATCCTATTGTCTTATTGCCTTATTGCTTATCGCTTTTCGCTTTTTTTTTTCTTCTCATTATGTTGTGCAAGCATATTAGGCTCTTTTTTTTATATTTTTTATTTTATATTTTATACTTTATATTTTATATTTTGTATATTGTTTTGGCTTGAGTTGAGAATTTTACGAAAACAGTCTCTCTACTTGAACTAGGTAGCGGTATGGACTGCATATACTCTACCCTCCGCAAACCTCACTGTATATGGAATTATACTGGGTGTATTGTTATTGTTGTTGTGTCCTCATCGATCACGACAACTGAAATAATGTGAGAAATACACAACTTTATAAAAATTATTTTTTTCAAGCTGATTTTCGACCTATTTGACTTTCTAACTGTAGTTATATAGGTGATATTTGGATATCAAACTCCATCATGCTCAAATATGAGTGACTCGCTCGTTAGAGATTCCATAAGCCTAACCAATATGTTAACGCGAGAAGCAAAATATTGTATTTTTTTTAGTGAAAAATAACTGCTCTTCTTTTCTTACTGAAAGTAACAAATTCTTAATAATAACATATATAGTATATAGTTTTATAAATAAAATTTGAGCATAGGCGAAGACAAAATTTGAAATTCATAAGTTCTACAATTAACAATATAATGACCTCAAGTTAATGCATTACAATCGCCAAATTAACAATAAGTACTGATATTTAATATATTTTGAAAACAGACTGCTTAAATACCATATCTAAAATTATACTCGGCGGAGTTGTTATGTTTAAAAAATATTAATAATCACAACATTAGATATACTTTTGTTATAATTATATTACGATTAATTATGATTATCTAATTTATGAAAATAAAATAAATAGAGCATTCCATAAAATTGTCACTTACTGAAAAGATTGTAGAATGAAAAGTACTCCAGCAATTAACAATTTGATAATCACAGTCTTAAAGTAATTTCTTTTAAAAAATCTCCTAAAATTGTATAGCATCATATTTAAAAGGAAAAAAATATACTATATAAAACATTAAAAATAAAAAGGAAACCACATACGTGTCAGCTTGGCGGAGATTCTAGCTTTTGAAAGATGAAATTTCGGGAAGCAAAACAACATTTTCATTAATATAATCAATTATTAATACGTAAAACAATCCGAAAATTAAAATCAATTTTCAATATTTGAATAAATTGTTATACAATATATGGTAAACAAATAAAGGGGCCAGTTTGCAGAATTTCGAATTTCGACAGATAATGCAATAACGAGGGATGGCAGTGACAATTTAAAAAAAAAAAAAAACTATTTAACATTTTGAGTATTTATGAAGCAAGATTCTACATATTATAAAAAAAAAAAAAATGCAAAAGTGAGTCTATTTTATATCTCTTCTAGAAAGGAAACTTTTATTGTATTTTGTATATTTTTTTTTTCAGGAAGAGTGTATAGCAATGTTAACTATTTATTCCTTACATTAGTGTGAAAACAAAGAATAAAAAAATTATTTCTAATAGATTATCAGTCAAGTAGAAGCTTAATTTCCCTAAACATTAAAAAAATTGAAAGCTCTTTCCATGAAAAAGAAATACTCAACTTAACAAAATTATTCGTCCGGCATTAATTTAGCAAGTTCACCATTCACCTTGATTTCTTTTGCAAACTCAAACAGCTCAGTTAACAGCAACGTGCAGTTATCAGTATCAACCATGCGAGACTGCGAGAGTAGTGATTGAATTTTTTAATATTATATTAATAAAAAAGAGCCTAAAATGTTGTCATTTATTAAAAAATAATCTAAAATATTATTTGCTAACCTATTCAATTTAAAATACCCTTGCAGTTAATCTAATATGTTAAATATATTTTTTTTTAACAAATTAAATATTAAATTAAAATAAATTAATTTATTAATAACATAATATTTTTTTATTAATTAAATAAAATAAATTAATTGGTGAACCGATGTTCAAACACAAACATAACCTGACCCGGTCCCTTAACTGATCCACCCCCCAAAATAACCCTAAATCGCTACCCATCCAAAAATCATTCCCATATAATACGTATTCACCCCCCAACCCAAAAATAAAAAATTGTTTTCTCCAAATTCTCCTTCGTCTTCTTCGTCTTCATTTTCTCCAAAATTCTCCGTCAACAATGTTGTCATCGTCTTCTGTTTCTTCTTCTCAAAAACTTCAGTCCCTTGAAAATAGTGAACATCGAATGTAAGTGTGGATTTATTGCAAGGCTTTTTAATGCTATTATTCTTTGAAAATAGTGGATGTAGATTCTACAAATGTCGTCGTCTCATGTCAAACTTTTGTGGTTATTGGGATTGGTTGGATGAAAACTTCCTCTTCATGTGTCAATGATGATTCATAATCACAGAATTCAATTGGATTCAATTTGAACCAAAAAAACCATTTGATAAAAGATTGTGGAGGAGATAGGTGATGCTGAAATTCTTGATTCAAAGGATACTAATGAAAGTTTTGAGTTGGAGAAAGTTTCTACCTTGGAAGAAAAAGTGTCAAATTTGAATAAAATGGACACCTTGGATGATAAAGTTTCGAAATTAGAGTTGAAAGTGCATCGATTGATAAGCTTGCTTCTAGTTCCTTGAGCTATTATTGTTGGATTTATAGCTGTCAGGATGAGGTAGTCCTGATGTTTTGAAGTTGAAATTTTGTTGATTACTATTATTAGTTAGTTTGGTTAGTTGATTTGTATAATTAGTTGTTTTGGTTGGTTTAAATCTGTAGGTTAGTTGGTTAGATTTGCTTTGAAATATGTAGGATGTTTCTTAATGGAAGTTGTTAAAGTTTATGTTTACCATTTTGGCTGAATTGGATTCGTAATAAAAGTTAGCTAAGCTACTGCTTGTATGTTTCAATATGATACCCCAAATCATGTATGTATAGTGTAATTTTTCGGGCAAAGAAAGTTCGGATGAACCCTCTTGTCCTTCTAGTTCCTCCTCTGGTTAACATGACTTAAACTTTTGTTGATGTTTTGGTCTGTGATATCTGGACTCCTGTAGATATTGTTTTGTTGTATATTCTCATAATATGGATAAAGCGTCAGGGGATATAGAATTACTATTTGCCCGCTAGATACCATGAAATGCTCAACTTTTAATCTACTCCATCTTGATGATCCCCCTTGTAGCACTCAGGGAATACTTACTCTCTAATTTTGTAGGAAGGGTAAATATTCGTCTAGTCTTTTTCATATATATTTTTTGTAATTACTCAAGGTGCTTAATAAGAATTGACTATGTGTTGAGGTACTTCTCCTAGATCCAGCAATTGTTGCTGCTGTGACCGCAGGAATTTCGAGTGGTGCCAATGTTGTTAGAGTACATAGTGTTCAGTACAATGCAGAAGCCCTTCGCCTGTGTGATGCATTATTGGAAAGGAAACGAAATACTTAAATCAAACAGTTAACACGAGCTATGTGTTGTTTTTGGCTCATTCCTTTCTTATTGTAAAACATCTACTGCTCTGAGATTTGTGCTTGCAAAAGATCTTGCAATTTTAGATGAATTATAAGGTGAACTTGCAATTTTATATGAATTCTGGAAAATGAATAGAGGATGATCAAGAGAGACAGAACCTGATAGAACATACACAATATCTAAATTTTGAATGTTTATTAATTGTGTATTAACTTTTATATTATGAAAAAGAAACGTGTATAATTTATTTAGAATGATGTCTTTCGTCAAAACAGCAAAATAAATTGCAAATTCATTGTGCATGCCATTACATAAAAAAGAAGAAACCTAAACATAATTATCAATCCCTAATGCTTGCCCCTCTTTGCCTTCAATTTGCCGATCTTTTTCTCCTTTTCTATTGTCAACTGTCTTGAGGTCGGTCACACATGATTTGCCTTTCTAAATTAACTTTTTGGGCGAGTATGACAGATTAGTAAGCATACTAACACCACCGCCATCACCCATGAATTTGATCTTTCTTGTACCAGTTGGTTGTTGGCTCAACTTCTTCATTTGTATCCTAGTCATAACTTTAGATATAGTCCCAGGCCTAACCAAGGACTGCTCATCCTTAGTTTCATCCTCATCTTTGTTTTCATCCTCATCAACAAGTGCTCTTGAAGATGCAACAAGTTTGTCCTTCGCTTTTCTCTTCTTGTTTGAAGGACCAACAGTTTTGTCAGTTGGTTAGGTTACCTTTTGATTAGATGAGGCAATAAAACCAAGAGTTGGCATGAAGAGAGACTTTTCATTGGGTTGGGGTGCTGAAACTGACAAATCATGAAGAAATGTTGTTCTTGTTTGAAGCTAAAAATATTTAACAATAATTAATTCAAATTTTTTTAGATGAATCCGAACTGAAGAACAGCAACATACCCAAGACGTAAAGTCACATTACAACCAACAGTAACATTTCTAAACTGCAGAAGAAAATGGGGAACGTCAATCAAGTTTTCTGGAAATAGTAACTTTTCTAAATGGCACAATACAACCAACAGTAACATTTCTAAACGCCAAAATACAACCAACATAATGCATATCCACCAAGATTCTACTATGTAATTAAGTTATGGTGTCATCAACATCTTTAGAGCAATATGGTTGTTAGAAAAAGAACTAGAAAATCAGTAGACCATGATATGCTAAAAACAACTCAATCCCGATTCTATTTTGAACAAGTTAAGTTGTCAAACTCTGGGCGAGCAACAAAATCAAATAAACAATGTAAAACGTTAAAACATAATTGGAGTCAAAAGGAGAAGAATCTAATTATTTAGTCCAATAGAGGTAGAGGATAACAAACAGTTCCCACACAGCATGAATCATATATTTACCCAATGCTTTGCCATAAAAATCTAAAATACAGATCTTATATCACTACCTCAACACCGCAAAGTCTATAAACACTACCTACAAACAAAAGAAAACAAAAGAAGTTTTGCACCTTTGGATCTGGAAACTGATAGCTTTTATGAAGGCCAGAAAGGGTCTCGTCGAAGCACTTCTAGATAAGATTGAGCATGGCATGGCGGAAGAGCTACTTATCATGTCATGGGAATCTCATGTTGGAACAACCTGTAGGGGGACAAGCATTCTCAATTATTGGGGAGGAGTCAAGACTGTAAAGTAGCAACCATGAGATTTGCTTGTTCTAGGTGGTGCGCACTGCCTTGAATCTTCTTTGAAAATGGACACCCTATCCTGTCAAAATTGTCGATAGCATAGGCTAGTGCATGTCTATTCTTGCAATGTTGGCGACTAACAGGAGCACTGGTGCAGCAGGAATCGGGGGGCTACAAATATTGAAAAACAGCATAGGAGGTACAAGTCAAGCATATATTTTTAATTATAGGGCTGGGCCCCTAACATAATGTGTGACACCATATTGCTTAGAAGCCAATATATTATATTCTACTGGAACTGATGTACGATACGGGAAAGGATTTACGTGTTTATCATTAATCTTTCCAAACAATTTAGATATCAAGGCGGAGCCACATTCTACCCTTTGCCGAAAAATTTACTTAGCTATATTGTGAGTGTATATTTAATTTTTCAAAGAAAACTTACACAACACAAAATAGGATCAAACCATCTAATTTTAATCATGGATGATATAGTTAAAAAATATTTTAAATTTGTTAATGATGTTTTAAATGAAAGGGAGTACTAGAGTAACCGATAAAACTATTGTCATCTGATTAGTTTTGCATGGCCACGCACTCAAGTGTTAGAAACAACTTTTTACAAAAATACAAAATAAGATCGTGTATAATAAATCCTTGGAATCCCGAATCATGCGCTTAGCGGGACATTAGCCCAACGTACTCTTCCTTTTCGTTTAGTGATATTTTAAATTGTTGAAGCCTATTCCATATATCCCATCTGAAAAACATTTCATGCTTTAAAATATTTAATTACAGTAGCAACTTTGCCCTCTTGTCTCACTTTTAACTATTCAACTATTCACAGAAAATTTGCCCTCTTGTCTCACTTTTAACTGCTTCATCAACTGTTAGCAGCTTTCAAATGCTCACACTACTGAAGCATGCACAGCAGCAGCATAATTACAACCTTTACTTCGTCAAAAGACTCGAATTATTTGAATTAATCAATGGCAACTATTGGATCCACTAAATTGCTATAAACCACTAATAGTATATTATGTACAATTGGAGGGACAAATTGAAAAAAGGAATCAAATGAAAGAAGACTATTCAAACAAATCTTGGTGGCTGAGCTTCACAGCTATTGGAACCAACTGAAATTTTCTTGGTTGTGTCACAGGAAGGAAGCAACTGCATATCTTGCAGGTTAAATTGCCCAAGATTTGGAAGCATATGATAAGAGTTGAGAGAGGCAAAGTTCTGGGTTAAGGGCCTACTGTGTAACCGACCTTGCCTTGATACCCTGTGGACCATCGTCATTCCATGGTGAAAGTAATCACTGCTACTTATTTCAGCATGGTAGCTTGGACATATTTGCTGCCTGATAGAGCTTGACTGGACATCCTATGAGCAAGAGAAAATAGTTTAGTAAATGTATAAACCAAAAGGAAACAGGAGAAAAGAACATTGAGAGGCACAGTAGCTAAAATACACATAGGAAGTGTGTGCCCAATAAAAATGGTTGCAGTATTCAATACAGGGGTATTCAGAAAGATTAGTTTGAAGGAATACCAGCTGCTGCTGCCTGAAATCTACGTGGGAAGGTGTCATTGGCATGCCACTTCCACTGCATGAAGAAAGTTGGTTTCTTGTGGGTGGATATGAACTGCACAATTCAAGAGGACGCCTATTAGGAACTTCGTGAAGTGGAGAAGTCTCATCTTTGAAACAACTTTTGTCTTCGTTCAGTGTTATATTTTCTGATGGAGAGTAGTCATGCAAATAATAAGAACTCTGGTCTTCGTCCCTGTGACTGATATGTGGTGGTGGTCTCCGATTTCTCAACGAAATTGGCATAGAGCAGAAGTATTGATCAACTGGCACATTGGCATCAAGTTGAAAAGTTGGCGGAGAGGAAGATAAGGTAGTATGTATTCCACTTCCTCTGTTTGGTGACTGTCTTCTATCAGATAATTTAATTTGGGCAGTCATTGTCCAGTCTTCAATAGTTATTCCTTGTTTAAGGGCAAGATCTGTAATCTGCTCTTCATCAAGGCCTAAACTGAGGAGTAAATTCCACAGATTCTTTTGCGCTTTCCTTTGATTGTGGATTATTTGATCTCTCATAGCTATTTCAAGCTGAAGCTCGGTATTACCAATTCCCTAGATGTATTGCAGTAAACAAGTGGGGTTCAATATACCATTATCCAGACAAAATTACCATAAGCAATTCTGCATATTTAGTTTTTGTTTTCATTTGGCTTCACAGTACTAGAGGCAGCAAACCAATGAGTGGAAACATTGACAGCAATATTGCAGAGAACATAGTGCATCTTGTGGTGGAAAGGGAA
>JBDJHY010000049.1:25491472-25509398 GCA_039654485.1 Withania somnifera | reverse complement strand
GCTATGATCTTTAGAGAATCTTTAGAGAAGGATCGAGTCACAGGACGATGAACAGAAAAGTCTAAGTTAATTGACTTAGACATTCCCTTACCTTTGTTTGAGTTCCTAGATTGACCTATTTTGTATATAATTTCAGCTCCGTTTGAGTTCCTAAATTGACCTATTTTGTATATAATTTCAGCTCATTAAAGGAGGCTGAAACCTTAGAATTCAATGGAAGAGAGAACTCCAATCCTCTTATTTTCTTTTGATTGAATGACTTCCTTTTATTAATAATTGCAACTCTCTTAAATAGAGGTTTACAATAGCAAGAGTCTTGACAAACTAGAAATAAAATCATTAGTAAGAGTCCTAACAAACTAGAAATAGAAAAAGTTCTACAGAACTGAATCAAGTGAATCAACAAGAGTCTTAATTCACTCAAGGAATTTTTATTATACTAACAATATCATCATTATCTGTCAGACAAACCAATCAATAACAATCTGGTATTTCGACGCCAAATATAAACTTGTGTGACAAAATCCATTAAAATTGCAATAAGTAGTAAGTTTGAACCCATAATTTTAGAAATAAAATGAGCTTAATATTAAAAACATTAAATTATGAGCCCATAGAGCTCAAAATCCTTGATCGGACTCTGATCTTATCTTGATCGACTTTTATGCCCTTCAAAAAATAAATTATTTAATCAGAATATAATTCCAAGTGTGGATAAAACATTGCATAGAAAGCTTTCCCTAATTAATATTTTAAATTTTCATGGGATCCTAGTATGAATTAGGTTTCCCCATTGTTAAGTTCGGTAGCCATACAAATTTCACATGGACTATAACACATAGCCACATCTGACTACCTACTTAAAGGAATACATAGATTGAATAATTGAAGGCTTGCAGAACACACGAAGTATCTTCTCATTGATTGTGCTTGGGTAACGAGGGCTAATGTTTGTTGGGGTTTTGAGTGTAGGTATTTTTGTTTCTTAGTTTCGTATATTAATGATCATGCAGTGGTTAGCACTATTTAATGGGTCTTGGTTAAGTATGTAGCGGCGTGTGCTTGATTTGATTCTAATATCCTTGGTCTAATGTCTTGTATCAATTTATCTGGGTATTCTATCAGCTTTTGCCGCATGCATAAAGTACCAGCTTGAGGTAATTTAATTTCCTTAATAGGGTGTCCAACAATAAATACTGAGAATAAACCTAACAATACTCAAGTTCTAATCCAAAGTAATTACCAATAATAGTAGTCAAATTTTTGTTTATTCCTCTTTTTCTTTTTAATTTAATGGAAATTTCCTAAGCTTCAACATCATATTCAGTAAACAGAGGATGTTGATGGAATAAAAAATGATCGGAGAGAGAAAGTGCAATCTAATTATGCTGAGATTGATGCTATATTTATTCATAGAACCTCTTTTCTCTCATATTCCACGTTGGTACTAATTGATAAGGTTCAACTGAATCAACTGCCTTTGAAAGCCCGATGTCCAAAGCCGGACTACTTTATACCTTACATTAGGGAATGTGTTTATTAACTTTATAATCATTTGTTACTCTTATTTGAGGATATGTTAGTAATAAACAAACTACTAGAAGACATCCTTTGGGTCGTAAGAATTGCGTATTATGAAGGGCATAAGTTACAAATTCATAATGTCAAGTAATTCACAATTGAAATCTGTGGCAGATCTAGGATTTAGAAGCTCCGGCTGGCTGGTGCCGTGCTACTTTAAACAGTTATGTACGCAGCATTTCGTGGAAGTGGTGTCAAATATTCATAGAAGAAACCTATAATTAATATTTATCAGCAAGTTTCTTCACAAGATAAAGCCTTGTCTAATTGGTGTAGTGAGGTTTTTCGTCAGAACAGCTGGACGGCTCTATTCTACATTAGCCACAACTTTTTTAAGAACAAATAAAACATACTAAAACAATTTTAATAAGTAAACTCAATAGGATTCAAACTTGCATCCGCAGGGAGAAAAGCCTCGACTTTAACAGCTAGCATCACGAGCTCTGTTATTGCTCGAGTGCCACAATTAATATTTATGTTAATTTTATACATATATACAAATATACACACATAATTTCAACCGAGACGACCGGGTTCCACGGCACCTCCACCCTTCTACATACATCCGCCCCTGATTGCAACACCAGATTCCCTAAAATAGAATTGATTTAAATCATGCTTTTAATTCGATGCTTTTAGTAGAAGGTCAAGTAATTTCATAATTAATTTAAAGCATGTTTTAATGCAATGTGCAATCATTTTGACTTACTACGTACTATTATGCTAATTTAATAACACTGATTTTTAATGATTATTTTATTTTAATTGCCCCAATTACTTTACCATGATTTTTCCTTCCTATATAAAATTTTTAACAAATTTAACTTCTTGTTCATTCATATAAATAATCAACTAAAAATCTACGTGCCTCGCACGTACATAGAAACTAGTTGATATAAAATGCGACATACGAACAAATCAGATGATATAGATTAACATGCTTTGCAGGAAATGGAAAAGAAAAGAATGGTCATTTAAAGCAGTCTTTTCGTTTTATAAATGCATTTGCAGCCTTTTCCACTCTAAAGAATCTATTTATTGTTTTTCGCACGGTGAATAAAAGATCACTATTCAATGACAGAAAAGAAGAGGCCTGCGAGATGCAAAAAATCATTAATTCTGCTAAGGTTTTGATGCAGATATCCCTTACACACCAAGCCGTTTCCAGAAAAGGAAATCAGACACTAGATCCCAAACTTTGATAGAGTAGCACATCCCTTATCCCTTTTTTTTACTAAAGGGAAAAAGAAAAAAGAACCAGAAGCATAATGCTCTTGGATATGCATGGATGCAGATACTAGTATAACGAAATTCAGAACTCCTTTGATACTCCAGGATATTTGTCTTGGGACTTGGGTTAAAAAATTTAATGGGGAAGAGCCAAAAGCACGAGGAGGAAACATTAGAATGGGTCAATTAATAAAGAGCCGTCCAACTAAACTCCCTTATGGAGAAAACTGGAATGGAACAATTGAAAAATACAGTTGGTGGATCCCTATAAATAGACAATGAAGCTCGTATAGCCAACCCTTGTGTGATGTTCTAGACATACCAGCTTCATTCTATCTAGTGACTTGGGGTGTGACAGGTGGGGGGGATACAGGAAGATGTCTGGGTAGCATAATCGTACGGCACAAGAAGTTCATTGATAAATCAGGTGAAGGACCCCTTTCATGCTACTTTTAGACTTTCTTAGATAAATTGACTAACTTAAAACCAACTCCAACAGATCAAAAAAGTATTATGAGCCTTCAAAATAGTCTCCCACGTTGAATTGAAGCATAACCATAAAGAGGAAGCAATCTAGTTTACCATAGCTTCTAAATTCACTATATTGCTCAATTTTCAGGGTTGATTGACAGAACCGATCACCACACGTACCAACATTGTTTTTAATGCCTTACCCTAGGCCCATATAGTTGATCGAGCGATAGACGAGTATAAAGAAAGGATGCAAAATCTTTTATTTGATATGTTACAATGCCTTCGTCTGAAGGAGCATTGGAAGTATGGAAGATAAGAAGAGCGACCAAAAAACGGAAAGAAGTGTATGAGAGGCAGTGGTTCACCGATAATAAGAAGAACAAGAATTGATCAAAATCACATGAAAAAGCAAACTTGCTGGGGATAGAATTGGGTTTACTGACGCGTTAACAAACAGTCCAACTTTAGTGTTTCATATTTTTAGCTGAGAAGATAGGAACCCATTGTGAAATCTATGCTTGCAGAAAAGGTTAGTGAGTATAGAGTAAGGAAAGAGATCTCAGAAGTAGTAATCAGCAGACGTCTGTTTTCATCACAGAGAATGCTTGTGATAGGAACAGGTAACTTACACTGAAAGTTTACCCCTTCAAGAAAATGTGAAGAACTTGTCAGAGAGATGCAAATAATTTTGCTGGACATCCAATAAAAAGTGAAGAATCAGGAGGATGCGACCAATTTAGGTAGCCTTCACAGGTTCATTTGGGTAACCCAGCCTAGCCAATATGAGCCGTCTTTGGAAAGATTAATTTGGCATAGCCCATTCTAACCTTGTGCATGCCTGCATGGCATACTTAATTAGTCCTAGTTTCTCTTTCCAGTTTCACCTTGACTTCTCTTTTAGTATTTCCCCTTTGTAAATAAGAATTGGACGGATAATTTCATTATCTTAAATAAGAAATAAAAGAAAATAAATATCTTAGAAAACATAGGCATGTTTCATGTCTGTGCTTGGATCAATTTATATCTGCTAAACGAACATGATTAGATACATGATGCTTAACTCTTAGGCTTGCCCATAACAGCAGTTCCAACTCCACTTAAGAGCACACAGGAAACGATATTCTGCGACCGAAGCACTCATAGACAAATGCATTATCATCTTTCTATCATTAAAACCCAAGTTCTCCATAGCATATGACTTCAGAGCTCTTTTGACTTAATCAGCTCATTACATCAAAAACACCAACTTTAATGATTGAATCGAGTAGCATGAACAGCCTTATTATAATGAATGCCATAAAATGATCTTTCCAATGTGTCAGAACTCCTACATTGACGATAAAACCATTTTCCAACTCCACGAAAACAAGAAAAGAAAACAGCTATCTAAAGTGGACAGAACAGTTGTATAATGCATCTCAGAAGAAGCTTCATTGGAATAACTTCACCAAAAAGCTACATTTATTCAAACAAAATCTACCAAAATTCAACCATTAAGCCTATACTAAAAGGAGGTTCTGCTTTCGCAACTAGCAGCCTAAATTCAATGTTTAGAAGCAATAGGAATATAAATTGCCCATAGAAACAAAGCAACAAAAGAATTCAAGAAACAGAAACTTACCAGGGTATTATCCAGCGTGCCAACGAGTATAAATTTTCCATTGGGCGAAAACTTGACAAAACTAACAGGTGGATTTTCATCATCAATAATGGTCTTCATACAATGCCCAGTTGAAGCATCCCAAATTCTACACAAACCATCATAGCTACTCGAAACAATCAACGACCCATCCCGATTAAAATTCACAGCAGTAACAGGATCCGAATGCGCCGGCAACACTTTAAGACACTTGCCAGTCTTAACATCCCACATTCTAACAGTCTCATCAAACGACCCGGAAACGACCATATTACCTTGAGGATTATAATTAACACAAAAAACATAGTTCGTATGACCAGTAAGGGTTTTCACATGGGACCCAGTTGAAACATCCCATAATCGGACAGTTTTGTCATCGGAGGCAGTAGCTAGATGACGGCCGTCGGATGAGAAGGCAACATCGGAGATGCCCATTTCGTGACCTCGGAATTCGTGAAGGAGAGAACCGTCGGAGACGGACCATGTTCTGGCGGTTTTGTCGGCGGAGGAGGTGGCTATGAGTTGGCCATCGTCGGAGAATTTGACGCTGGAGATAGCGCGTTGGTGGCCGGAGAGTGTGTATTTAAGCTCATAGTGTTTGAAAGAATCTGAAGGCTCGGGAGTTGAAGAAGTCATGGAGTAGGTTTTGTTGGAGTTACAGGGGAAATTAGGGACTGTTAAACAAGAGCAGTAAAGTAATGATAATGAGTGTGGAAGGCATTGCTCTCTTGAATATTTTTTCTTTTTCTTTTTCTTTTTTTAGTAGACCAAATATTTGACCAACATACATGTCGAATAATAAACTTCATTTTCTTTCCAAAACAATATTCCTTTCATTTCTTTCTTTCTCATCCATCACGACTCAACCAAGCAAAAAACATTAAGACTTCTTTTCAAGCTCATTCCCTAAGTTTTTGATTCTCTGACTAACGTTATTCCCTCCATCCAATTTTATTCTGTCCAATTATGAATCAATCCCTCGTTAATAATTTTATAAGCAAAATTACTCGATGTCTAACCTTTTGTCTTGGTTAATATGGACGGACCTAAGTTAATAACTAGAGTACTTTCACGTTCATTAAATTCGACGTAATAAGATGAAATAAATACTGATAAAATTTAAAAAAATAACTGGGTGTTTTAGTTTTCAAGAAAAAATTTAAAATTTATAATGTCCAATACATGTATTTAAACCTTTCATATAACCATGACCCTAAATTTTTAATCCGCCATTGTTGCTCAATCTTATTTGTGAAATCTGCATTTAAGACAAGACATTGACTTCGAACTAATGCATAACAACTAGAAAACTAACAAACAAGTACTGATTTTTAATATATTTAAAGAACCTCAAATTACTTAAATACAATATTTAAAATTTATGCTCGATATAGCTGTTACGTTTAGAAAATGATCAATGAGCGCAATATTATATACACTTCAGTCATAATTATATTACAGCTAATTATGATTATAAGCTTAATTTTTATGGTTTTTCTATTTCATACGATATTTTTAGTTATATGAAAAAGTCGTTCCGTCATTTTGCCTAATCGAATTGATCATCAAGTTATGTAGGAACAAGTTTCAAGTCTATCAATCTGGTAGGATGTCTCAGCTAAACATCAAGAAAAACGAAAACTCTTTCCATAAAAAAAATACTCAATATAATAAAATTACTCACCCCAGACATTTATCTTAGCAAGTTCATCATTCACCTTGATTTCTTTTGCAAATTTCAAACAGCCCCGTCAACAGCAACGTGCAATTATCAAGTATTAATCATGCGAAAGCAGTGATTAAATTTTTCATTATTATGTTGATTATCTCAACTTCAATCTCCAATAGTAGCAAATTACACATTACTCCTACTTATCATAATACAAAAAAACATTAAAAAAAAAAGAGAGAAACGAGAAACGAGAAATCCACAGGCATACTTGAAAAAAGGTATCTATTTCTAGATGTGATTTGAAACATTACATTTCTTTTCTTTTTTTTTTTTTTTTTTTTTGAGTTTTGGTACTATGACACCTCACTAGCTAAAAGGAGATATCATTAGTTATATATCATATATATCAAGTTTCAAAAAAATACCATGTATGCATCAAATCCCTCTTTTACACTCCGTCCCAAAATTGTCATATTTTAATTTTTATGAGTTGATTTAATTAATTATTAATATTAAATTTTTAATATTTATAAAATATATAAAAAATATTATAAATTGTAATTTTTTTTAATATGATGAAAAATACATCTTAAAATATTAATCAAAAATTATATTTTTTAAATTTTTAAAAAAAGAAATATAACAAATATTTTGAATGGAAAGGAGTATGATATATTAGGCACGTCATCATGGTCTAAAAAGAAAACAGTTGTATTTCTATACAGTGAAAAATACCTTTTTTTCCCTTTGTTGTGGTAATAGAAGGGAAATTGGACGGCGTATCACCACACCAATTCACCATGGAATACAAGAATATATTAAAACTAAGCTAACAAACTAGATTCAGTGACGGGTCTATTTAACTAATAGACGATATCTTAAACTTTGGTGATCCAACATGCATTAACAAACTCTATTTCAGGCTATCGTCTGTCTGAAGAGCAGGACTTTTCAGGTTTCGACGACTAAGCATGCAGGTGAACCAATTTCCATGGCACCTTTTTATGATGTATGAGCAATGGCAGAAATCAAAAGCAGCAATGATTTAGCAAGTCACTGTGAGTTCTCCAAGGGCCTCGTAGAAAATTTGTCCTCTGTGACTCACTTTAACTGCTAGCAACTTTCAAATCTCGCACTAATGAAGTCTGGCAAAGCAGCAGCATAACTGCAACCTTTACTTCGTTGAAAGACTCGAATTATTCAATAATCTATGCCAACTATTGGATTCATTAAATGGCTATAAACCACTAATATATATTATGTACAATTGGAGGGGCAAATTGGAAAAAGGAATAAAATGAAAGAATAAACTGTTCAAACAAATCTTGGTGGCTGAGCTTCGCAGCTATAAGAACTAAATGAAACTTTATTGGTTGTATCACAGGAAGGGAGCATCTGCATATCTTGCAGGTTAAATTGCCCAAGATTTGGAATCATATGATTAGAGTTGAGCGAGGCAAAGTTCTGGTTTAAGGGCCTACTGTGAAACCGACCTTGCTTTGATACCCTATGAACCATTGTCATTCCATGGTGAAAGTAATCACTGCTACTTATTTCAGCATGGTAGCTTGGCTGTATTTGCTGCCTGATAGAGCTTGACTGGACATCCTATAAGCGAGAGAAGATAGTTTAGTAAATGTATAAGCCAAAAAGGAAACAGGAGAAAAGAGCATTGAGAGGAACAGTAGCTAAAATACAGAGGTAGGAAGTGTGTGTCCCAATAAAAATGGTTGTAGTCTTCAATACAGGGGTATACAGAATGATTAGTTTGAAGGAATACCAGCCACTGCTGCCTGAAATCCACGTGGGAAGGTTTCATTGGCATGCCACTTCCGCTGCACGAAGAAAATTGGTTTCTTGTGGGTGGATATGAAATGCGAAATTCAAGAGGATGCCTATTAGGAACTTCATGAAGTGGAGAAATCCCATCTTTGAAACAACTTTCGTCTTCGTTCAGTGTCATATTTTCTGATGGAAAGTAGTCATGCAAATAGTAAGAACTATGGTCTTCATCCCGGCAATTGATATGTGATGGTCTCCGATTTCTCAATGAGATTGGCATAGAACAGAAGTATTGATCAAGTGGCATGTTGGCACCAAGTTGAAAAGTTGGCGGAGAGGAAGATAAGTTAGTATATGTTCCACTTCCTGTGTTTGGTGACTGTCTTCTTTCAGATAATTGAATTTGGGCAGTCATTGTCCAGTCTTCAATAGTTATTCCTTGTCTAAGGGCAAGATTTGTTATCTGCTCTTCATCAAGGCCTAAACTGAGGAGTAAATTCCACAGATTCTTTTGGGCTTCCCTCTGATTGTGGATTATTTGATCTCTATTGCTATTTCAAGCTGAAGCTCCGTATTAGCAATTCCCTAAAAGTATTGCAGTAATCAAGTGAGGTTCAAATAATACACCAGTATTCAGACAAAA
This sequence comes from Withania somnifera, assembly GCA_039654485.1. Taxonomy (NCBI): domain Eukaryota; kingdom Viridiplantae; phylum Streptophyta; class Magnoliopsida; order Solanales; family Solanaceae; genus Withania; species Withania somnifera. Next base: position 25,500,377 of record JBDJHY010000049.1, on the reverse strand, counting down.
TTACCATAAGCAACTCTGCATAAATCTTTTTTTTTTTCCATTTAGCTTCCCAGTACTAGAGGGAGCAAACCAATGAGTGGAAATATTGACAGCAAAATTGCAGAGAAAATAATGCATTTTGTGGTGGAAAGGGAACTGGATAATTGATATATCTTATTTTTGAAACTGAACTGGAAAATTGATATATCTTCTTTGGTGAGATTAAACAAAATGAACAATAATAGTATGTGTTTACCAGGAGCCTGTATTGACTCAGAACTCTCAAGTAAGTCTTGTTTCCATTATTGCTAATAGCTTCATCAATCATAGCTTGGAGTTCACACCTTCGCTTCTCATTTGCTTCAATTTCCTGCGCAAGTTACAACTCCCGATGAGTAAAGATAAAGCAGAGATTGGACAATATAACCTGCATCTGTAGTAGTTAGCCACCTTCAGATAATTGTTACTGAGCTCATCATTGTCGCGAATATTATCAAGAATGACTTGGCGTCTTGATCTAAGAGCCCGCACAACTGCCCCATCCTTTTCAACAGTCTGAAAAATTAAGGAAATACCCAATAAAAAAAATATTCTTGAACTTCTTAATAGAATATGGATCTTCAAGAGAGTAAAAAAGTCATACAGAAGGAGAAACACAAGACAGCACTTGTGATCTTTAGGGATTGAAGAGTAAAATTATGAAGCACCTTGGATCAGAAAAGAAATGAAGGAATGAAATAGAAGCAAATGACTAAGCACTCCACTTTCAAAATCAGAGCAGACTGACCTTACGGATGTGATCCTCCAAACAATTGTAGTGCATTCGTACCATAGGTAGAAACTTAAGAAGAAATTGGAGCTACTAATCTCCCAAATACAAATCCTTGTGTGTAAGATAGGTAAATTATTGGGTAACACATATTAAGTGCCAGAGAGAAGCATACAGATGTTTGGCAAATAGATGGTCCTTTCATTTTGATCAAGTTAAGACTGCAATGATACTTAACCTGCTGTTTCGCAATTGCATCGTCAAGATTTTGGAGTTCATTACGGTTGCTAATGTTCATCTCCTCTATCTCAAACATAGCCTTCTGTAAATTAATCCTCTCCTGGACATTTTCACTGGTTTCATGGCTCAACGTGTCCAACCAAGAAAGCTCGTCATCTGAGGCTTTTTCAGTAGGCTTGGCAATTAGTTGTGTTTCCTTGTCAGCTAATTCCTTCCTCAACTGGCTGACCTCATTCTGCAAGAAAAAGCAGCTCTCCTAGACATGCATGCTTTTGTAATGTCCAGACAAAATATGCTAAAGATATCAAGTTGCTTACTTGAAGGCTATCGATCATCCGTTGGTAATCTGAAACATGAGTATTGATTGTGCCAACGTTTTTCTGAAGAGCAGAACAATGCAGATCAGCACTGATGAGCAACAACTTCTGGGATTTGTATTAACTTGTGAAGATGACTCAAACAGAATAACAAAGATAATGAAAAAGGAAAACAGCCCCAGATGAAAGGATAAAATTTGGAAAGGCACACAAATCACACGGCATAGAAAATTTATGAGTAAAGCTAAAGTATAAATTCATGTAGAGAGGATATGGTGATCTATCCCAAACAAATTCCAAGCTGAATCAAGTACTACGCATCCTGAGTTGTAAATTAGAATTGCCAATATAATTTCTGCATTGTGATCAGCAATAGGCTCATGAATGAAAACAATTCATAATGCTGATTCCTGAGTAGTTACTGGGACAAAATGCAAATAGAAGAGATTCTCAGTTGGATGTCAACGTTTTAACCATAAGTCACACAGAAAGGATTGGGCCGTACGACTAAGCAAATCCAATGATCTTACTAAAAGATCACAAAAGAACAAAGTAGATTTAAAAAAGAAGTCAACCGCGTGCAACCTCTACACCTTACCAAAACCTTGACCCTTCACCAGAAGGACAGCTACATGAATCTGGTGATGCGGTTAACTTTTTCAGTACCAGGTGAATCATTAAGGACTAAAATGCAATTTATTCATTAGAACCTTTTTTATCAGCTCCATCCTACTTCCTCCACTATTCTCATCAGTAACTGCAATTAGTTTCATTCCTTTGCAATACTGAACACAAGGCCTTTTTTAATACACTCAAGCCATCTTAATGCAATTATCTCATTGGATAACATCAGATTAGTTACCTAATTCAATTTTACTTTTATTGTTACACTACCTTCCATACATCCATTCTCTATCGAAGGGTAAATGATAGTCCTTCTTTATTGAAAAGTGCTAATCACTGCACCTCAAAACATAATTAACAATGAAGAGTACTTCTCCTTCTACTATGGGAAGATCATCATAACAAAAATGGATTCCACTTTAAACATGTAAAGAATTGAACATCACGACCAAACCTGTTGATCTTCTTCTACTATTACTCTGGTGTCCTTTGTTAGACTAGTCTATTATATTGGACTCTAACCTGAATGTGTGTCTTAATTTCCTTCGCTCTGTCAGCATACTTTAAGGTATTCACAGTATGGTGATACTGATTGACAGCTGGTGATATGGTGGCAATCATTATTGTTTGAGAATTACCACTCAGACCATCTTTCAGAATTCTTGTCAATTTGCTGCAACAAGAATCAACTGAATTAGTTAGCATTAGGAAAAAGATTTACACCAGCATAGCAACTATTCAAGCACCTGTTGCGGTAAGGAACATAAGCTAGCCCCTTCTTCTGTTGCTTCCCCAAAGCGTTTATGCAGTTTGCCAATGCAAGAAGAGATCGATTGATGTTAGCACCATCTCTCAACTTTTGACCTCCACTATTTGTTTCACAAGCTCTTTCACTGTATCAAAAGTTTCGTAGACAACTATCACCTACCTTTTGCTCATGCAGGAAAAGAAGAAGAAAGAAGGAAATATAGGGCAGACCTTCCAGCAAGATCCACAAGTGCCAATTTTCCTCTTATAACTTGATTAGAGTATTTTTCTCTTTGTTTCCTAGTCACAGTAATCTCCAACACTGCATGAGATCTGCTCAGAGAATATCAGTATTTCTATGACATTAACAAGGTGATGCGACCAAGAAACTGAGCTAGTTGTATATTATTCTTCATCTTACAACAAAAAGCACAGATATCAAGAAACCCCCCCCCCCTTTTCTTTTAGCTGGAATCATTATCAGTATTTCATTTCTGATGCCAAGATTCAGTTTTATGAACTGTAGAGCATCTTCTAAGTCTGTATCTAAGTCTTCTTTCGCAAGGAATCATAAAAAGAGAAAAATATGTTAAGAGTTTTCTGTAGAAAGCTAAACAGAGTTTGAGGGAAACTAGGACAGGATATTAACAGAAAGTTAAGGTTACTCACCGTGATGAAGTTTCATTGACCTCTGTGCTTTCTGTTTTTCGCCTGCTGTTCCCCAAATTTAAAAGCTCAAGGATTTTATCAGCTGAATTCACCTAATACAGGTAAAAGGGTCAAGAACAACAGGAAAGGATCTTGTATCGCTAGAGCCAACATAATTAAAACGTAAATAAAAGTCATCATCTAAAGAAACGGTGAGGCCATAGAACAAGTGATAAGACAACATAGCCAAATCAACAGATGAAGAGAGCATCACAACTGCAGGAAGTATATCTTTTCACGCCAGACCACAAAAACAAAACCGGAAATCTAGGAACTTGCAGTTAAGAAGTATGAAGCAGATTGCTGTTACATACTTTCATTGCCTAGGTATTGAAAGACTTGATGGGCTGCATCTCAAAGGCACCAAGAAAAGAATATCATAAATATGCAGTGCCACTTTAAGATATGGAACCCATTGGGACTTCATAAAGCTATTGATCCTGAGGAGATTCTTTAATTAAACAAACAAAAAAAAAACTTGACGACAGATACTAAATCCAACAACAACAACATGCCTAGCGTAATTTCACAAGTGAGATCTGGAGCGGTAGGATGTACCCAGACCTTACCCCTACCTTTGTAGCGTAGAGAGGCTGTTTTTGGAGAGAAGGCAAGTCCAAACGATCTAAAATGTGGCATTCCCTGAAAAAGATAAATTGTTAAAAAATTAATAAAGGGACGAACCTTGATACATCTAAGTCCAGGAACCACTATTCCTTGCTCCGGATCCTCTCTGAGCTCCAAGTGACCTGAAGACTTCTCAAGTAAGTCATATATTACCTGCTTATACCATATTTAGATGTCAAAAAACATTGTCTAGACCACTTCAACCAAGAACTGCTTATACCATGCAAAAGACATCAGACCTCATTATAGACTTCAAGATACGAACAAGTAACTTGAAACACGTCAGAGCTTTTGTCATTCTTGATAAGATTGAATATCGTATTAAGACTCAGAACCATAAGTCCAGGGTCATCTTTCGTTCCAGCCATTGTATATGTTTTTCCACTGAAAATACAAACGCTTTGAATATTAAGATTATCTTATAGAATCATTCCAAGCCTCTCTAATTAAAGTAGGAAAAACAAGAAGATAAAAGTACAAGCAGCAAAAAAGAAAAGAAAGACGAGCTAGTAATTTCGCTATGTTTAAATGTGATACTCTTATTGGCCCAGCTAAAACCCAATAAGTTGTCTTTTCTTCAAATCGGTAAAGAGAAGTGTATATTAAGGAACAAGCACACACAGGAATAACTCTTTTAAGTTTTTATATGAGAAGAGCATCAATATGGCCTGAATGGCAGCCTAAAAATAACTAAATGTATAACTTCCATTCAACTTCACCACAAAAAAAAAAACCTTTATTAATCAATCTCTGCTATTCATTTAATTTATTTGATCTGCACCAATCTCCCAATGCCAGTAACCTCTCAAATTTCTCGTTGTATTCAAAATGGTCATTGTTGTAGCAGTTTGCATCTCAACTTTAGCCATTCACCATATTGTTGAAGGAAGATCAGCTTAATGGTACTTGATGCTAATACATAGCTAATTTAGCAGTCAACTTTTCAAAAGATCATATCATGACGGTATTTGGCATGTATTCCAATCCCAGGAGATCAATTAGAAAAGTTCAAGCACCACAATTAGGTCAGATGTTGTTAATCCAATGTTGTATATACCTGCCTGTTGAGCCATAAGCAAAGAAAGTTGCATTCAGGCCTTGAATAACCCCAGCAATCGTAGACCGGATACTTCTCTCATAGACGCCCTGAGATATACAGAATGAGAATTCAATTAACGACATCCTATGCAAAGGCATATATCGGCATAATGCATACATGAAGCGAAGTCTAGAAAGAAATACTTGCCAAATTTGTGGATTTAGGTCCAAATGCATAATCAAAAGCATATCTTCTTTCTTTACTGCGATTCTGTATGCGATCTAAGTAATCCTTTGATAGGTCAGGATCCAGAATAACAACTTCCTATAATGAATTACCACGATGAAGAAGTCTCTAGAATAATGTTTTTTCGAAAACTGATAAGAAGAGAAGTGAATACACAAAAGTACCTTATCATTATTTACTCTAACTATATCACGGCCTCCTTCTCTATCCGTCAATGGCCTACATTTCACTGTTACCTGCATACCATCCACCAGAAGGATACACACTAAGCCAAATCCAATCAATGTGATGCTAAAAGCAATCAATAAAAAAAGTTACCGTAAGGGTAGTGTCTTTCCTTGCAGCTGGAGCTCTAATGCTTCGCAAGTCCAACATTTGCCTCAAGGCTCAACCAAAGCTCTGTGTATTAACAAACCAAACAATTTTTTTGGTTCAATTTTCAGACCTATTATTTAATTTGAATTCTGACGATGAACTACTACTTGTAGTTCACAGAAATTACAGACGTTTCGATAATCAATTTAAATGCAATTTGCAGCAAAGTCGGCAACTGCAGTTTGTTCAAACAAAGAATCCAACGCAAATCGCTTGATTTCAGCAAAGGGAAATGAAAATCTCACGAGAACCCAAAGGAAAAAAGGGTGAAATATATGTATTTGTATGTCTAGATGACAAGGGAAATTTCGTCGAGATTAAAGAATGAGATACAGGCAGTTTTATTTGCATTGGATATCAATGTTTCTTGCTCTCCCCAATATCGTTACATGTTTCTTGGACAGTAAATTTGTTTCTCAAGGGGACCACCCTGCCAAATATAAATTTGATTAGAATTTTAAATTAATGCTCCCTCCGTCTAATTATATTTGTTCACTATTAATTTGATATATATTATTAAAAAAAATATTTATTATATTATTTTTAAAAATATTTAATTTAATATTTATATATTAAAATTTTTATAATATTTAATAATAAAAGTAAAATTGACATAAATAAAAAAGGTTATTCATTAATTTTTTAATTAAACAAATATTATCATACATCCACTTTTATAGTAGATAAAATAAAAATAGACCAGCAAAGTAAAGCAATACTCCCTCATTTTAAATTATTTATAATGACTTCTAAAAATATTTATTTCAATATTTACTTTTACTTTTCTATGAAGTATTTTATTAAAATTTTAAAATATTATTAATAAAATAAGATTTTATTAAAGATTGTGCTGGATCGATAAGATTAAATAATATGAAATAAAAGAGTTATGTCAGTAAGCTACTTTATCACGATAAAAATAGTAAATTCAATTATAAATGTGGACAGCAGCAAATGAATTTCCTTGTTATTTTATGTTGCTGATTTCATTAAATAGGGTATGGGATTTTACGTTCAAGGGGGGATAGAGCCATAGAGGAGGAAAACTCCCAACCTCGAATTTAATTAACGATAGTGACGCGTGATGGTTATTATCAATGTTGTGTTTGGACTATGGCTGAGACAGATGGGTATTTTTGTAATTTTGTGTGACTCCAGAGGAAAACTTTCTACGTTGCTTCTTATGCATAAATTTACTTTTTGGAATTGTGTGGGGACAAAGACCTTTTAGAGTTTCTCTAGGAAAGTTTCCCATTACGAAATGATGAGAACCTTTTTGAAGTTTGAGAATATTTGAATTTAGACCCCCAAAGCTTCTTTTGTCTCAGGTTTGAACTTTCAAGTTTTGAATCCACAATTAATTATAAAAAAAGAGAGGCGTGCGAGCCACAATTGCAAATCGGCGTTTCATTACACGCAAGCATTGAAAGGCAAACATGAGAACTAGTATTCTTGTCCCTTTGGCGATAAAGGGTGTTTTATCTTTTTATTTCGTTTAAAATAAATAATATTTTACAAATTTAAAAAAAATTAATTGGTTATATTCATTTATCGAATTTTTATTTATCTCAATCAGATCTTCTTTATACCAGTGCTTTAATCATAAAGAATTCTTTAGTTCAACGAAATAAAGGAATGAATACCATTGAAATGAATTATGTTATTTGATTAACTTTGGTTGATGATTATGAATTATGATAGATTCATATTGAGAAGCATTGGTCCAAATTAGTAGTAGGTCCAAGCAGTCTACAGAAAGAAGCCGATTTTGCTCTTACATCGAATGAATGGATTACTCATGTGTTCATCCAATTAATAGATATCACATTGGAAAAGTTCACAACAACAACAAAAAAACTTTGTAAGATAATAATAACTATTTAATTGAATGACAATACAAGAATTCAAATCCATATCTAATTTACAAAAATGTAATAGTTGGCTACTATTTTTTACCATCAAGAACAATATGCAAGTGTAATTAAGAATTAGGGTTGGAAGGTACATCTTTAATGAGGATCACTGACTCACTGGTCCCAACACAACGAGAGACAAAAAACAAGAGGGACAGTGAAAAGATAATTTTGGATATGAGTTGTACATCAGCTCCAAACATGATGGGTAAGTACATCTTGCAAGCCAAGTACAGCCGCATATTACACATAACCCCGCCCCCCCTCCTCAAGTGCAGCCATCCACCTGTTTGATCTCCTAAAGGATATATAAACAGAGGAATACACAACATAAATATAAAGTGGTATACCCACAATCTTTATATCATTAACCCGTATCTGTCATAATACCATAAAATATACTCTCTTTGTTTCAAGTTGTCCGGTGCTATTTTCTTATTAGTGCATACCAAAAAAAATTGCCTCTCTATCTTTTGAAACAATTAACTTTAAACTTCCTCTTCTACTCTTTGTGAGAAGCTTTTGTATAGCCCACACAAATTTCGCTGACATGTTTAATCTACATAAATATCATCGCACATTTAAGATCACATATTTTAAGTCTATTTCTTCAATGTTAAATCAAACTATGCCAAACAAATTGAAAACAAAGAATCATAATAAGAATGATATCTTTAGTACATAATAAGGTTAGCACAAGGGATAACCGACAAACTCGAACCAAGGAGTGAATTTCATAGGCATGAGACTCACTGCTCTTTTACTAGATGTTTAAAATGGATAAAAGAGCATTATCGTTTGGTGGGTCGTTGGCGGATAGTAATTTCAACGTTGACGACTCAAAGAATTGCTGCTACAGTGTCTCTTTCCATGCTGGGCCTAGCAAGATTTATTTCAGTCCACCATCAAATTATCAGTGCTGAAACTTGAAATGGCTAGTTACAGTGAACACGCATATTTATGCAGAAATGCACAAAATAAAGACAAAACTATTTAATAGCTGCAATAAAGATTTACTATGTACCAATACACCAGCTAAGTTCTTAAATATACTCTACAAATTTGCAAATGCATCTAGAGAGTTAAATGACCTCAAATTTCAAAAACTCAAAACTTTCGAATGTACAAATTGTTTCAAGTATGACTAGTAACTGTTAGAATATATATATTTTACATAGCGGAAGCATCGTCATAATCTTTTTCTTACATGTATAATAAATATCATAACTAACATGTATCACATATAAAGTGTGCCTGAAATAAACTCGAGACTTACCTCTCGAAGCGTGAACAAAGTTCTTGAATCGAAGCCGGATCCAGA
>JBDJHY010000049.1:25456320-25466919 GCA_039654485.1 Withania somnifera | reverse complement strand
CCATGAAACAATTACCCGTGCCAATAGACTTGGACAGAGAATTTCAGTTCCACTCTATCTTTGTCTGTCCAGTGAGTAGGGATCAAGCAACTGATGAGAATCCGCCTATGCTGATGTCTTGCGGGCATGTGCTATGCAAGCAATCTATTACAAAACTGTCAAAGAATAATAACACGCGGCCCTTCAAGTGTCCCTACTGCCCCACAGAGGTTGAGGTCAGCCAGTGTAGACAATTGTTCTTCTAGTATGAATTTGATCATCTCAGAGTTTGTATTAACAAAAAACTTCTTGCTAGCCTTCTTTATCTCTATGCTCTGTGAACTCATTTCACGTTTGTTCGTTCGTTACATGGTTGATGGTACCTCTGACCATAGTGTTAATTGTGCTTAAAGCAGCTCTGTTCTATGTGCTATGGTAATTTGGATGTAAATAGGAATTCTTTACCATTTCATGCAAATAATTTGAAATGCTAGTTCAATCAGATGTTGCCCTGAAGTCTTTCAGTTCATATGCCTGAGATCAAAAAGGGGCTTTGGAGGAAAATAAGTTAAGTAGTAATTCTTCCGAGATTGATTGGTGTACTGGTATGAGATCAATTTTGTATTTTCTCTTATCCCCCACCCATCCCCCCCCCCCCCCCTCTCTTTTTCCCTTTTTGTCTGTACTGGTGCAATTTGTTCTATCTCCACTTCAGCTCTTTGTTATATGCTAGTTTACATGGTTGGGTGAACTCGAACAGATGCCTGTGATATGGGTTCAAATATTGTTGAACAAAGCAGGGTATCGATTGATGGACTGAATCGAGCATCCGAATGTCTGTTTGGATAACTTGTGGTCACAGTACCATTTGGTTCTTTTGGAGATGTTATATGTTTCTGGTTTGAATAACTAGAACAACCTCTGGAGATGTCTTTCGGAAGATGCGACTTTTATGGGTAATTATTCTAATAATGGCAGTTATTTTCTGGATAAAAATTCCATGTAAGCACATGACTTTTCATGGAGCTTTTTAATGGGAATATCTTCTTGATGATATCTATTTCTAGGTTAGTTAGAGCCAATTTGTTGAATAGCCCACACATCTGTTGTCGTTTCTGTGGAGGCATTCTTCGTTAATTGAATAATCACACACTTGTGAAGAATGTGATATTTCAGGGATAAATTCCCCTCATATGATGAAATACCTGTTTGCTGGGACAGGTCAGTTCAAATAGCAAGACTGATTGTGATATATAGGGGTACATATTACAGAATCCAGTGAGCGTTAATCACAGATACAAGTTTCATGTGAGTTATGTTGCATAAATCTACTATAATCAAATTTATTCTATCATGGTTGAATCTGCATATTCATTTTTCCACCCACTCATCTTACATGGTATTGTATGATTTTTATCTGTATCGTGTTTTGATTGTTTTTTAAAATATATTATATGATATGATGAAAAATCTCATTTTATATAACCACCGATTTGGTCTTCCGTGGTTTACCTTATATTTTTTTTTTCATTTTAGTTTTATTATTTATTTATCTTTTTATAGTAGTTTTATTCCGTATTTATTTTTTAGTAAGTTTATCCTTCAAATTATTGATGTGTAAAATTATCTAATAATAGAAAACGATACAATCTATTCAAATGTTCAAAATAATACAGTAATATTAAAAGAAACGATGTGTTTTCTCTGTGTAGAACTAAAATGGCTAAGGAGAACATGTGAGAGCCCCACCAATGGAAAACATGAGACGAGTATTAACATATAAAGTAGAACAGCATATAGTAAGTAATTGTTTTGGGTATTACCTTTCCCCTTGGCTACTTAATTGTGATCTATTCTCTATAAAGAAATAAAATAGGTGTCTTTTTGATTCCGATGGAATTGTTTGGTAAGAATTTGTCTAAAAGGGAGCAGATAAAAACGTACCAACTTTGATATTATACTACTTAAACCTTCTCAAAAAGCAATAACAAAGGTACGCAATTTCGGGAGAAGACCACCAAAAAAGTAAAACAAGTAAGAGTAATTAGCTTATTGGGAGATTGATCATAGATTCTAAGATTGAATTTTTTGTAAATAATATTTATATTTAAATGCAATTAAATACGACTTCAAAACAAAAAGCAAGTAAAAGAAACTTTTTTCCTAAATAGGAAATATGTTGGACTTTGAGTTGAATTATATCTCTCTTTCCACTTTACAGTAATTCTTGTTAAACCTTTTCTGTGTTGATTCTTGCATTTGCAATAAAGCTCTTTTCCTTAGTTTTCACAAACGTATAGCTAAAGTTACGCTAACGTGGAATTTCATTAAAGTGCCTAAATAGATCACTTTTTTCTTGGGATTTTCAAGAACAGAAGATTTATCTAGAAACTAAATGGAGGTTGATGATGATGATTATGTGTGGTCCATCACTCTAAGCATGTGATTAAGCCTCCCCACATTTGCCTTTTGCTATTGGGATTAGAGTGTGCCTATTATTAAAATCATCCCTAAACCTACCCCTCTCTATAATAGAGATGTATATCATGTCCTGTGTTTTCCTATTGGCACCAGTATAGAATTCCTTTGTCTAGTGAAGATACATTATCCATTTTTATTTACGTGACAGAATTTGACTATATTTGAAATTATGATTTTTATATTATAAAATTATTAAAATGCGCTACTTCATTATTTAGTGTGTAATCGTAGTGTCAAGTAAATTTGGCATTATTTGACATAGGTGGAAAATTGTATTTATTTGGCCCTGGATTTTTGTGCAATGATTCAGCAGAGGTGACCCCAAGATCCTTAGAGAATCGGGTATTTGATGAGCAACCAGGCTCGTTGCTGTGTACTTCAATCAATACACATTTGTCCTTGATCAAAACTACAAGTACAACAACAGTTGTGTTTTGCATTTATCATAGACTTAGTATTATCCAGCTATTTTGTTTCATTCACATAAAAAAAAAATAATTACATGGTACAAATTAAAATCAAATGTCGTTACAATATAAACAAGCATATCTCTATATTATTGAATTTCCAAAATCAATAAGAAGCAAACAAAAGATAGAGAGACAATCACTGACACCAAAATGACGAAACATTATTCTGTTAAACATCATTAATATCTCTATATAATAAAAAGGATTATAAAAGTTTTGGGAGATAATAAAAGACAAAAGCACATAGCTCCTCTAAAACCCACCCCTTCTCAGTACTGTCAATCACCCAATGTAGGGTATACCCACTTTACCCTTTCACTATCTGTTGTTTTTCCTCTGCAGAAAGAGCCGAGCCGTCGGGTACCCTTTGTCGTTTTTTTAGTTTTTATTTTTTTCTTCAAATGGATAGGCCTATATTGTTAAACCTATTTCTACAATATTTTGAAAGATCAAAATAAATTTTAAAAAACTAAAATCTTGCATCCTCCAAGCCGTGTAAATCACTGACTTTATTCAACGATTTTCTAATGATAGCTACTTTAGCTAGCCTTTCAGCGGCTCTCCAAGCCGAAGTTGGCGTAAGTGGCTCAGCTTTATCCTCAACATTTATTCGACGGCGATGCAGCTGCGGAGGCCGAGACGGAGTTTGAATTTGCCTTTTGTGGTGCAACTCAGACAACTCGGTTTCCAAGCGGTGAACAAACTCAGAAGCTGAGCTAGAATTCGACTGAACAAGCAAAGCTCGAGCTGAGGACAACATGTGGTGCGCGCCAGTTAAGTCATTTCGTTCAACCATTCGGCGAGACTCGGCTACTGCTCGAGTGGAAATGAAAAGATCTTTAAGCCGCTGGATGTTTGGAGTTGATGATCTAACGGCGTGGGGACGTGGGACCAAAAGAGCTTGTTCTTTGCAGTAAACGAGTTCTTGAGTTGATGGGTCTTTGTAAGAGCATCGAACAGACAATATATGGTGGGTCCCGATTGCTGACGTGGGAACTTTTAGTTCCACTAACAATTCTCTTTCTTCATCGGCGGAGAAATCGCCGAGACGAAGTGAACCGGAACCGAGAGATGCAGGCCGGTTCGTGTATGAGTAAACCGCCGCTACTTCCGCCGGAGCTGAACCGGACACGAACCCTAGCTGAACTTTGAGATCCTGAACGGCAACGTTTAGTCTATCTCCGATGAATTTTGTGAAAACATCGTCGTCGGATTGGTTCAGCCCGACGGAATGTACCGGGATCTCCAAGTTGTTGAAGCGCGTGCAGGTGGAAACAATGGAAGATTGATACCGATGATTGGTGGATATGGTGGTGGTGGGCCGTTCATTTGGATTGTCGGATAAGAGTATGATGCTAGCGAAGGGGTTACGCTCTCTGCGATCTTCTAGAACCTTCGCAGCCTTTTTGAGAGCGTCGCTTGCACTAGTTCCTGTTCCGTCTAGAGCAACAATGGAATCCACAATACGACGTGCTGATCGTTTTCCGCTTGTTGTCATTCTCCGTAATGGTAAAATCCGTTTGGAGGTTGTCGAGAAGGCCACAATTGAAAGCCGATCGGACGAGGATAGTGATGATATTACTAACCTCATGGCACGTTTCATCATTTGGATATTCTGAGGTTTCATTTTTCCACTAACATCAAGCACCATAACAAGATCAATAGGTGCTCTTCGAGCTGTCCTTGCTAACGCCTGTGGAGCTTTAAGTTTCAGTATTATCACATACGTTTCATAACTCCGGCCAACAGATACAACGGCAACTTCAGGCAATAACCTTGCCTCGAAGTTGGTAAAATTTACCAAGCTCTCCTTCACCTGCTTCACGTTTGGGTGAACAAAAAATCCTTGAAATTCTTCCACCACATTATCGTTCTCTTGATCGTACTCATCGGATTCCGGTATCGGATTGAACCGAGCACCAGAGGTAGGAGACATCAGTGGCTCATCATCGTTATACACCTTCAAAATAAGCCTTCCCTGAAAGCTGCTTTCATTTGTAAATTTGACGTCTGTTTTTGCTTTGGGTGGTGGAGATACTTCTCTAATTGTTTTCTCTTCAAGTTTCACTGGCTTTTGAGTATCGTGTATCGACAATAGAGGCAGCTCCTTCCATTCCGAGTTGCAAACAGGACACACAAGGGCTGTTTGTTTCCCTAACAGAGCTGCAATACATGGGAAATGAAAACTGTGAGAGCACTCAGCCGTAAAAATGGCAGTGCCTTGCCCAGTCTTCACCGTCTGTAGGCATGTCCCGCACTTTGTCTGCTAAAAATGAAAAACAGCAAGTTAGTAACTTTTCTTGTACACATAATTGCATTCCACTGTGCAGAAATGTATGAACAGAAGAGTGAACAGTATTAATCAGTTATTGTTACCTTATAAAAGCTTAAGCTGGATTTGAGAAGCGAAAAAGTCGAAGGGGAACGAGGGGAAGTTGGTGTAGAGCGATAAAAAAACTTTGGGCTGTTTTTGATTTTGCATTGAAGCTTTGGACTTCCAGGGGCAGATGCCGCCTGAACTGTGGCAGTCCGGCAACGGAGTAATGAACTGGAAACTGGTGGAGACTGGAAGCGTGGGTTAGAGAAAACCCCAAATTTGGAATTGATCGTGGGACTAGGAGTTGGGTTTGTGTTGTCTTGCTTGATCTCTTTAGTATCTCGATCTCTGGGGATCGATGTACAAAAAGCTCTTCGCCATCCCAAAACCATTGTGAGTACTCTGATTCTTGTCTTCTTTTTCCTGCTTTTTGTTGTTTGTTGTTTGTTGTTTGTTGTTTGTTGTTTGTTGCTGTGATGGATATATGAAGTGAAAAAATAGTTGGAGGTCTATGAAATGGGAATTGCTACTAACAAACCAAACTGGGAAAAAAACATAGTAAAGTAAGAGAAGACAAAAACAAACTTACTTATGTTTCCTCACTTTCTTTGAATATAAATCCTTACTAATAGCTACTTCCTTTTTGCTCTGGATGCAATGTTGCTTTCTCTTTCCTTGTCTCTCTTTTTCTTAATCAGTAAACACAAAAAGATCACTGCAAAGAATACTTTAATGTGAAACTGAAATCCCAGTGAGTCTCTTTTATTGGATTGCAGAGCCTCTTTTTCCAAGGTGGGAATATATCATTAAAAATAGGGGGACCAAAGATTTTAACTTATTTTTATCAAGTGGGGGATGATCGCCAAATGGAGGTTTGGCTGAGTATGATTGATGGCAAGTCAACGTATTGGCTTTGATACTTACCTGCAGACTATTTCTATTTTCACGCTTAAATAGGACCGACTCTGTATGCAAGCCATCTATCTATTACAGTCCTCTAAATTTTATTACAACTTAATCTATGAATCACAAAGCATAATCAAGGAGAAAATCTTATCTTTTTTATTTCTGTGAGTTTTTAAAAAATTCTAAAGTAGTCTAATTTAATCTACTATAGTGTAGACTTATATGGAATGACCTATATTACTTCTAAATTTATTCTAGAATAGCATAGAATATAATAGATGTAGGAAATGAGTGTAATATACTAAAATGCTTCAATTAAGGAGATGGAATGCCTATATAAAGGTTTCCTCATTTCATTTGTAAAGAAAGTTGAAAAATTTAATAAGAAACTCTCGTTCTCTCAAACTCTAAACTCTCTTTAGTGCTTTATATTGTTTCTTACTTTCCACACTTGACTCTTTTACGTCGCAAGTGTTGTGTTCAATCCTTAACATTATTACATCCATTTAATTTAATAGCAAAACTTAATCAATTTAAAAACTTACTTGGTGCTAAAATCACTCAAGTGCCTCACATTTAGTTAGCTAAAATTGTAACATGTCACATATCTCCTTATTAGCCAATTTTGCACTACTACTTTTTTATTCTTTCCATTGTTAGCTCTCTTTCTTTCCACCTTTTTTCCCTACAGTGGTTTTCACCTTTACATTTGTTTTTACTCTAACCCACGTGACTCGTTTGTGTTCACTTTCAACGTCTTCTTCGTATTACTATTAACTACCATAATTATTAAGTTATTATGTATGAATATTAAATACTCCATTTGCCTCAAAAAAAATTACGTACGATCTTTGGAGTGTGATGGTCACAACATTACAGAGTATTTTTTGGTGTCAGTAGTAGGTTTTGAGTCAAATTTTAAATTTTTATTTTAAATATTCGTTAGTCATTAAATTTAATCAAAATTTTGAAAATCAAAATTTTAAAATATTTAAAATTTTAAAAATATAATTAGAGCAATTTTTTATTTTTTAAAGTAAAATTCATGCATAAATAAAATCTACAACAACATATCCAGTAAAATATCACAAAGTAGAGTATGAAGTAAATATATATCCAAACACAACTTTAAATTTTAACAACTCAAATTTTTTAATTTTAATTTCGAAATATATTGCCAAAAGTGAGCTAAAAGTGTAATACATATAAGATTAATAGCTAAAATATTTTAAATCATAATCATATACGGTAATAATAACGCGGAGATGAAATGAATAATAATGCAAATGCACATGAACCACGGCTATCCGTAATTATTTTCTATAGAGCATGTAACTTTAGAGCGAGATGGAGTAATGGTCATAATGGCCAAGGTAGAATAACGGTAGTAATAAATATAAAGTAATGATAAAGTAATTATCATTAACGTGGTAATAATTGTTGAGAAGATTATTACTCTCTATTTATAATGCCCACTAATAAGGCACGACATTTACAGAAAAGGTGATAATAACCACTAAGGAGATCGTTACTTTCTATTCATAATGCCCACTAATAAGGCACGACAGTTACAGAAAAGGTGATAATAACCACTAAGGAGATCGTTACTTTCTATTCATAATGCCCACTAATGTGCTGTTATTGAAACCGGATATAAAAGTTCATACAGTGAGAAGGTAAAGGTACGCTAAAAATACTACTCTAAAATATTTACTGATATTCTCTTCAAAAACTCTTTGATAACTTAAGAATCGGGAACTACCCCGGAAACCACACTGAGTTTTGTTATGCAGTTGCTTGTCCAAACAAAATTATAACATAAATTTCATACTAAAATTATTGATGACCCTTTTAAATTTATCAAACAATAATTTACGGTACTTCAATAGAGATTAATTAATGGATTATCATACGCCCACACTGTAAGTAATCATCTATATACACATGCTTAAGGCTCATTAATAATTAGTACTGCTACTTCCTCCTTTTGTAAAAAAAAAATTTATCCGATAATAGTTGTTATTTTAGGTTATCAAGAAATGGTTATCACTTTTTTTTAAATTTTAACATTAGTAATAAATATGGAGAGATATAAATATAATGTACAAAGAAAAAAATATTAATTAAAAATAAATAATAAATAAGGTAACTTAGTCACATTATACTCTAATTAATATTTTTTCTAATAGGGATAAAAAATACAAACTTAACTATTATTATAGTACGGGTGTAGTAATAAATATACCGGTTGATAAATTATCGAAGATAATTAATCTGGTTTTTCTTGTTTCTTTATTTAATTTGTATATAGAATCTACGCCATTTGCCTGCAAAATTACATACTAGAAAGACATGGCTCGATGGTGGTACCGAAGCTTTTTTAGTTTTGAGAAATGAGATTAGTCCAACAAAATTATTATTCTCACTTATAGGTAATTTGCTGTAGGATCTATCAATCCACCATTTGAATTACCCTCGTTTATAAAATTCTACAAATATAAGTTCACAGTAAAAATTTGCCAGAAATCAGATATCAAAATTTTTACAATTTTGCATAATCGCCATAGATTAAAGTTTCTCGAGCTGTCTTGTCAAAAATTCAGATAACAATAAGAAATTAACCAAGGATTCTAGTATATCACCATAAAAAATTATTAGACAGTGTAAAGATACGGTACCTGGGCCTAACTCAATCCAAAAAGCTAGCTCATGAGGGGAGGATTGCCCAAATCCATATAAACAAACCACCAGTAGTCCAATCCCCAACCGATGTGGGACTTTTAACGGGAATGGACCTGTCTTTGATACCATGTAAAGATACGGCACCTGGGCCTAACTTAACCCCAAAAGCTAGCTCATGTGGGGAGGACTGTCCAAGTCCATATAAACAAACCACCAGTCCGTGGAACTTTACTTGTCAAAGCCAAAAATTAATTACCAAATCCTAATAATTCATTTTTGACGAGTCTAACATAAATTTCTTAAGCAAAATTTCAGCAACACTTTTTATTTAAAAACTTTTTTTGGATGACTGCTGAATACTAGATACAGTTCCAATAGTTTTAACTGATAAATTCAACTCAAATTTGAAAAATCAATAAATGCATGCATTTTATCTTCTTCAACAATCAAGTAAAGTAATAGAATTAATTTTTCTTACAATGAAACACTAATTTCAAAATAAAGTGATCCCAAGAAAAATGAACTAAGATTCTCAAAACCACGTAATAATAATTCTCCTTCCAAAATGTCAGGACGGGAGTCACCAATTGAGAAACGGAATCCTTCACTTCGTGGTTCCAAAGAAGTAAATAGGATTTAAGATTTACCCGAAATATATTAAAATCCTTAAAATCTATTTTAACTTTAAAATATCTTAAATAAAAATTTATTTAGATTGATTTATTTCAAATATTTTAAAGTTAAAACAAATTTTTGAGTAAATAAAAGTTACTTATAAATACTTTGTCAAAATAATAAAAATTTGCCAAAAAGCAAATAAATCCAAACAGAGTCATTCTATTCAAAGAAGCTCTTAGAGGGTGGGGTTTGTAGGCATTTAAATGTGCAATTTTGAGATCATGATTTAAATTTAAAATTCTTCAAAAAAGTAAATTAGGGTTTTCAATTGTAATTTTTTTTTAAATATAAACTTAATTCATGAGTTATACTTTATCCCTGTATTAAAGAAAATTCATGTTCGGCATAAGAAGATTATTTATATCATAAATAAATAACTATATTAAAAGAATAGCTAACTGCTGATATTATTAAATGATGATTTTTTTTATAAAATTATGTTTATATTTGAATATTTATTTGTAAAAAAAAACATGGAGATATAAAATTATTAAAGTAACCTTCTATAATATTTTCATATCTTATTTATAAATTATGATTTGCTCAATGATAAAATTATATAAGAACTGAGAGAATTTTAGCAATTTTTACAATTTATGAAATTTACATGTTTAGAAAAAAATAATTCAACCTAAAAAATTTAAATTTTGTTTCCAACCAAAATTCAATTGCAAGTCAAAACGGGACCTAAAAAATATTTTTGTCGTAAACATAAAGATCTTCAAATTAAAGAATGAAGCTGCCCATGCATATATTATTTTAAACATGTTCGGCAAATCCTTTTTTCTTTTGGCCGAATGCAAAGATAGATCAATGAATTTATTTAAAAAATTCACTTAAACATTTTAACCTAAATCTATAAATATGAAACTTTAAAAAAGATATTTATTTTGTCACTTGAATACTAGTGATAAGTAATACTACCACCAGCCTTTTAATATTTTTTAACGTAGTTAAAAGTTAGATTATTAAAATATTTCTATAAAATCATAATATAATGAATAAATATGTAAATATTTATTATTAATTATAATAAATATTATTTTATTATATTAAATACTATTATTATATATTTGTGGACAAAAA
>JBDJHY010000049.1:25424912-25436735 GCA_039654485.1 Withania somnifera | reverse complement strand
TTTCTAGACTGTTACTATTTTATTGGATATGCCTATACGACGGTAATATGAATTTTTAAATAAAATACTATATATGAATTGGGCTCAATTTTTTGATAATTGGCACTTATACGAGCTATGTTCGAGTTTTTTATACTTGGCACAATTGTGATGGTACTGCTATTGATCGAGGATTATGTATATGGGATAATTCCCTCCACAGGCTCTGCCAACTTGATCTCTATGCATTGGGTGCTATGCGCACCCTGGGAGAAGGGTATACATGGGAATTAGTGGTATACGAAGATGTCTCCCGTGGTTCTTTTCTGTCATGGGTACGTCCAGGGGAGGGTGCATGCGAGCACTTATTTACTTTTCTCAACACCCCTTAGTATAGTATTCTTTCGGGCTTGTTATACCCTTTGGGCTTACAGAGGGAGTCCCATTGGGTTCCTTGTATGTATATTTGTACCTGTTGCTAGTATGGGATGCTAATAGGTTTTGTCTGCCAGCTAGGTTATTGTTTGTCTCATTAGTAGTATGGGATGCCAGGTAGGGTATTACGTGCTGTCTTCCTGTAATTCTTGGCAACTTTTCTTATCTTACTTTGGTTAATGTTACTTCGATACTTCCTGTGATTTCCTAGTTCTCTGATGTGGTTGTACCCTTATTGTGGTCGCATTAGAGCTCCAGGTACGTATTTCTCTGTCACTTGTTGGTTTGGCTCATTTAATGCCACCTTGTAGCCTGTTATCCTAGTTTTGCTTGTTGTGTTCTGCACCCCGAATTAGTTTCATTTACTTGCCTAACCTTGTTTGCTGGTTAGTAACAGATTGTTCTGATTAGTTTGTTTTAACTTATGGTTTAGTCATATCTCTTTTACCCTTACTGCTGTTTAGCTGATGGCCAAGTGTGTATTCTTTCCTTGATGAGACTACTCGTTAGCTTGTGTTTTGTTAGACTTTATGATGTTGTCTCCAGTTAGCAAGTTACCTTTCCTTTTTTGCCTTTGCTTTCTTATATCTGACCTATTGTTTATCTCGTTGTTTCATTACTTGTATCTCAAGTGTGTCTGGTCGGCCTATGATGCCCACTAGGTACCTATTATTTTTGGTACTTTATATTACACATTTACATATTTTTCGTGATGGACATATAGTGGGTTATCGCTGAGTATGTTGTTTGTGCAAGTGCACTTTTGTGAGTCTTCGGAGACTACAGTGAGCTCATGAGGTTCGAGCTTCCCCTCTTCTTCAGTTGCAACCCCGTCTTGCTACCTACAGAGACAACTTGTATTTTGTTTTTGTATAGTGTTGGTTTACTGTGTTGTATATAGATGCCTCTGTGCTAAGGATACGAGGTTCTGGGTGTTGTTATTTCTATTTAGTTTTCTTTCTTCTATTCTCATTCTCCTATTTTGTATTATGGTGTTTCTGGATTACGACCCATTGCTTGCCGTTCCACGCTAAGGTATAGGACTTTTACTGGCAAAATTTAATAGACGCCATCATAACCCTTTCTCGGGCCGTGACATAATGAGTAATCAATATTAGCTAATTGAGTCAACCAAAAATTAACACACCACTCGTTGAGCGCAAAATAAACGGCCAAAACGGATTATACTGCCATAAATTCAATTTATTACTCTTATCAAATCACCTACTATAAAAATGTCCAAACTTAGCTCAAGTAGAGTCAACCATAGTTGGATAATATAATCATACAGGCTTCTTCCAATCACCCTCTGCACCTTAACAACATGACCAAAAATATCCATTTCTTTTTTCTGTTCATCCTCCTCGATTTCAGTATTCATTTAACCAATTCAAATCCACATCCCCAATTCCCATGTCAGCCACCTCATCACAAATATCCCTTCTGCAACAAAAAATTGCCAATCTCCACTAGAGTTAAGTCCCTAATCTCCTTACTCACAATTGATGAGAAAATTTTACACCTCACTGACAATACAACTTCAATACCAAGACTTGGTTTACCAGCATATGAATGGTGGTCAGAATCTCTTCATGGTATTGGCACTAATGGACATGGGATCAATTTCAATGGCCCCATTAAAAGTTCCACCAGTTTCCCACAAGTTATTCTTACTGCTGCTTCTTTCAATAGAACATTGTGGCATTCAATTGCGTCAGCTATTGCAGTTGAGGCAAGAGCTATGTATAATACAGGTCAATCTGGGCTTACATTTTGGGCTCCTAATATTAATGTTTTTAGGGACCCAAGATGGGGAAGAGGTCAAGAAACGCCAGGGGAAGATCCAATGGTGGTTTCTGCTTATGCTGTTGAGTATGTTACGGGATTTCAACAACTGAATTTTAAGGATAATAAAGAAAGTGGTAGTACCGGACATGGGTTTGGGAAAACGAGGAGGGTTCTTGAAGAAGATGATGGTGATGATTATAGGCTCATGTTATCGGCTTGTTGTAAGCATTTCACAGCTTATGACTTGGAGAAATGGGGTGATGTTACTCGATACAACTTCAATGCTGTGGTAAATTTCTTCGACCTATGTACTTCTTGTTCTAATTTCTCAGTTGTTGGTATACTAGGTATTGCTTTTGGGTGGTCAAAGTTATTACCTGGCAAACAGATTATTACATTGCATTGAAGCTTATACTCATTAAGCCAAAGCCTGATCTCGATTTGCTTCTATTTATCTGGGAAGACAATAAATATCACCATAGTTTATATAGAGTCTTCCCTTTATTCTTGTTTGTTATAGTTCAATTTACATGACTAATCCTTGCATGTTTTAGCAGCCGGAAGGGGAGAGTTATGTAGCATAGGGTTATGTCACTTGTTACAGTTTCTGGTTCTGAATTCTCTTTGCATACTACCTCTCTTTATTGGAGAATAATGGAGGCTCGTATAGAGGTCTATGCGTATCACTTAACCACCTACAACTTAATTTGTTGGCCTCAAAATATCTGTTATTTGTTGGAGCCAGCTTAATTTTCTCAAGTAATGGTGACAAACACCAAGGAATTCCATATACACGATTTAGTTGTGAAAAAAAATATCATAATTTCTAGTGTTAATTTCTTTGTCACTTTACTTATAGGTGACCAAGCAGGATATGGAGGACACATTTCAGGCACCTTTTCGTAGTTGTATCCAGCAAGGTAAGGCCAGTTGCTTGATGTGTACGTACAATAGTGTGAATGGAGTACCAGCATGTGCAGATAAGGAGCTCTTAGATAAAGTTCGAACAGACTGGGGGTTTGAAGGGTAATATTTCCTTCTTTTTTTCTACTAAGAAGGCTTTTTCCAAAGTAGATTTACATCAAACTCAAGTGATCGTTGAATGACTTAATTTCAGATACATCACCTCTGATTGTGATGCTGTGGCCACTATATATGAATACCATAATTACACCAACACGCCAGAAGATGCAGTTGCTGTGGCTCTGAAAGCAGGTTTTCTAGCAGTCTCGTTAAATTTGTTTTTCTATGTTGCTCTATCCTTTTTTCTCCAAATCTAATTGAACATCTTTGGCAGGAACAAATATAAACTGTGGAACATACATGCTGCGACACATGAAATCTGCATTCCAGCAGGGGAATGTGCTTGAAGAAGACCTAGACAGAGCACTGCAATACTTGTTTTCTGTCCAATTCCGGCTTGGTCTTTTTGATGGAAACCCCGCAAAGGGGCAATTTGCAAAATTTGGACCTCGAGATGTCTGCACTTCTAAGAACTTGAATTTGGCCCTTGATGCAGCAACGCAGGGCATTGTGCTTCTTAAAAACGATAAGAAGTTCTTGCCATTGGACAAGAGGAGTGTTTCTACATTAGCTATAGTTGGTCCTATGGCAAATGTGAGCAGCCCAGGTGGTACTTACTCAGGTTAGAAAATTCAAGATCCTTTAGTATGGCATACTTTCTTCTTTTCTCCACCACTAACATAATCCAATATCACATCCGAAATATAGAAATATATTTTTAATTCTTTATGAAAATTCCAAGAGATATATATTTTGTTCGTCATTGCCAACATGGTAAATGTTCAAATTGGATGTGTACAATTTTGAGGTTGATGCCTGATATACAAGTCTGGAAAAGGATTTGTGGTTACTTAGGAATAGTTTATTCCATAAAGTGAATATTAATGAATTATCTTACAGGAGTGCCATGCAAATTAAAGAGCATCAGGGAGGGGTTTCACCGACATGTAAATAGAACACTTCATGCAGCTGGTTGCCTTGATGTGGGATGCAATTCCACTGCTGGTTTTGAGGATGCTATCTCTGTTGCTAAAGAAGCCGATTGTGTAATTGTTGTGGTTGGGTTGGATTTATCCCAGGAAACTGAGGATCTTGACCGGTATAGTCTTCTCTTACCGGGTTACCAAACAAACCTAGTTACCACGCTTGCAGCTGCAAGTAAGAAACCAATCATTCTGGTTCTTACTGGTGGTGGACCAGTTGATGTATCATTTGCTGAGAAAGACCCAAGAATTGCTGGTATCTTATGGGTTGCTTACCCTGGAGAGACTGGTGGCGAAGCACTTTCCGAGATAATTTTCGGATATCAAAACCCAGGTTAGTATAAACGTCATACTGGAAATAGATAGAAATTAGTTTCATATTCTAATTAGTTTAGTCGCAAAGGAAGGATTGTAATAGGGGAAACTTGTTTTTCTTCAAACTTATTGCCATTTTCTCTGTTTTTGCAAAATGAAAACAAGCTGTGGGTTGAGCTTTTATAATAAAATGCAGGTGGAAAATTGCCCATGACTTGGTACCTTGAGTCATTCACCAAAGTGCCAATGACTAACATGAATATGAGAGCTGATCCTGCAAATGGTTATCCTGGAAGAACCTATCGGTTTTACAGTGGAGACCTGCTATATGGATTTGGGCATGGATTGAGCTATACAAGCTTCTATTCGCAGCTCTTATCTGCACCAAATAGATTGAGTTTATCACGTGCTAAATCTAATTGGAAAAGGAGTATACTTGCCCAAGAACACAGTAGGCTTGATTACATTCATGTTGAGGAAGTGCCAAGTTGTACTTTGTCTAAATTCTTCATTCATATCTCTGTAACGAATGATGGGGATATAGATGGAAGCCATGTTCTGCTGTTATTTGCAAGGGTGCCACAGAATATTCGAGGTGCTCCACAGAAACAACTGGTGGGATTTGATCGTGTGCATGTCCCAGCACGTAAATCTGTTCAAACAAGTCTTTTGGTAGATCCTTGCGAGTTTCTTAGCTTTGCAAATGACCAAGGTAGCAGAATACTGACAC
The DNA here is from genome assembly GCA_039654485.1 of Withania somnifera. Taxonomy (NCBI): domain Eukaryota; kingdom Viridiplantae; phylum Streptophyta; class Magnoliopsida; order Solanales; family Solanaceae; genus Withania; species Withania somnifera. The sequence goes on along the minus strand of JBDJHY010000049.1, from coordinate 25,431,482 downwards.
TTGGTGAACATACTCTCATTTTAGATGATATTGAGCATGTTGTATCCATTGAAATGTGACAAGAGCCATCATGGTTGAGTGTAATGAAAAATAAGAATGATAAAAGAATGTGATTCAATAAGAATGAGCTTAGGAGCCATACTAGAAACAATAGTTTATTTGTACGCTTAGGAGTCTGACAAGCAATAAATATTTGGAATCTGTATGCGCTATATGTATGCTCAGTTGTACACTTACTGATTGAATAAGAATGTGAAAGATTTGTACTTTTCCTTTTATTCTCTAATTGTGTTTGGGCAATGTGGATATTGAAGCTATATTAGACTTCTGATGCTTCTACGCTTAATGCCTCAACGCTAAAAACTTGGAATGCACAGTTTCTATCATGGAGTCATAAGTTCCTTGTGAACATTTTCCAACAGAGGAGATTTGTTTCCAGAGTTGTTTGAACATCATTTCATGAATGGAATCTACAACAATTTGACTAGAACCATCGTTGAGTGTAGAAGTTTGTTTTCACGTGCTAGATTTATGATTTACAATTGTTATGTGATCCAGTTGATACCAACATCATTGACGCAAGATTTGGAATGAGAATGAGATGCAAAGTGCAGAAATGAAAATTGTGAATGACATACGTGTAGTATTTTAATGATTAGTACATGTGGAAGCTATAAAGGTCGTCAATACCTGCAACATACAGCTATGTCTTCACATGAAACAAGAAGACGAACGTTCCTTTTCTTTTTCTTGTTTACGACCTGTGGGAGAAAAGGGTTCTTTCTAGGTGTTGTTTAGCTTCCTTTGCATCAGTTTCTTTAAATTTTCTGGTCGTTGTGCTTCTATACTGTGGGCCAAAAGAGGTTGATTTGCATGTGAAAGTGAACCTGAACAAACGGAAAAAAACCACCTTTTTGCTAGCTTCACATGCAATGGTATTTTCAGGATTCTTCCTTTCTTGTTTACAATCAAGTTGAACCAAAAAGAAAGTGACATATAACTGCAACTGTCCTATTATTTGAACTAGTTTATTGCAGCAGCAGTTAAAAGTATAAATAAGAGTCACCAGCTTTGTTGTTCCTATTTCTTTGTTTATATCATCACATAATCCATTTGAAAAGTAATCCTGATTATTTCTTTGTTTGAATCGTATTCGTTAATGGTCACCCTTAGTTTGTCTAATAACTACAATTTCATTAGTCTCTCGAGTTTGAATTCTAGTGATATGATATTATACTCCATCACCTTTTTATTTAATAGCCAAGAAGATATAGCCACACTCACACAAGTTCTAATTCTAGTACATCGATTGTGTCAATGTTAATGTCATCAATTTGAATTCTATTAACATTTCTTTTATATAGCAGATAAAGGAAAGGAAAATGAAGAGGGAATTACAAGGTGGAAACTGGACTATTACCAACAAAGTACAAAATCCCCTGCTAGTGATGTTGACAAGGTTATATTTGAAGATTTCCTGCTCCACTTTTGACTATGTAAGATAAAAGTATCATAAAGGAAGGGAATCGTCATCTTTTCCTTGTAGAATTGTTCTTCGAATCGTTAGATTTTAGTTCAATTTGAGTCGAAGATCAAATCTCACAAATTTAACATATCAGACAAAAAAATATTTTAGTATCAAATAGTGCAGTGTATTCAAACTTTCCTGCTCCATTCAAAGTTATATATCTACAATTAAAGATAATTTCCCAAATGCAAGGACTAAGATCACGGGGAGTTTAATGAGTTTATCATGATTAAGTAATAAAATAAAATAATATTTAATCAATGATAATTAAGTGATAAAAATAAATATCACAGAACATGCATTATGCATTTTAGGTTTGTTATAAATACTGTGCACATATTTCCTTCTCTCACCGTTCAATCCTCGAAATTTAGCTCCAAATAAAGTTGGAAGAGTCCATCAAGTTTTACATTTTATTAATGGCATTCCTATGCTAATCACCTATCCTCTTCCTTTAATAATAAATCATAGAATATATACCCGTTATGGACTCAACATTACTGGGAAGGATAATCTGTAAAGTAATTACAGAAACAAATACAATCTAAAAGAAGAAGATTTATATAGGAATCTTAATGATCACGAGTATCTTCATGTTCCTTTTTCTTCACATTTTGAACAGTTTAGCCATCTTCAATTTGTAATTTCTAATATGACAGTTCAACTGAGACAATAGTACTACCATATGTTTGAACTTTAGTGATACTGCTTTCCAGTTGTAATCAATTACTCATTAAATTGGCAACTTTCATTAATAAAAAATGTGAGTTCTCTCTGTTTGGGTAAAACTTTAAAATCATGGCTAAGTAATTTAATAAATAAAAATATATAATAATGGAATTTAAAAGGTCTAAGTGCGCAAATATATATATAACCAAGCTATTGATATTGATATATTATAAACACAATACAACTAACGAAAAGAGAGAAAAATGAAATGGTAAATGCACCTGGTATCTATTTGGAGTAATTAGAATATTCTCTTTGTTAACTAAAAGGAATGCAATAATTACTTTTCTCTTTTAAAAGCAAAGACTTTATTCTAATTGTCTGACAGCCGGAAGTAAATCTCATTACTTTAATGTTTTGATAGTTTAGCTGAGGCACTCTTTTTTCAAATCCTAAACCAATTAGTAATATTTGAAAATTAAAAATTAATTATGCCGGGTCAATTCTGAACTGTAATGTAGCATGGCCAAACTTCCAACCTCTTAAAATATTTTTAGAAAAGGTAGTATTCTTTCTTTTTTTTTTTAAAAAAAAAAAAAATTGTAGAAAGAATATTGACTAGTCTGTGAAATATATAGACTAGATTCAAAGAGTGCTTGTCTCTTAGATGTTTAGGTGGAGCCTTGTGTTTACGTGGGGCACCGCACGCCCATTTTCCATCAACTGTCCATGCCCTTTTGTTTCTTAATTATTTCAATTTAAATTTCATACGTCAAGCCTTAGATATCGTTTGAATACGGTTTACCTCCGATATATATTTGAAAATTAGTCAAACTTCTTTTGAATAATAATTTTAGAAAAACAACTTGGTCCTGCATCTCATCACCTTTCCAATCAATACAACTATTTTATACTCATTTTTAAAAAGAAATTATTTCTACATCGATTCGGATGTAGAAAAATGTTAATGGAATACGCCGCTAAGGCTCTAACCCCTTAAAATTATTAGTAATAATATCCTTGCTGATACCTTAAATTTGTTAGTATATATTAATTAGACTCTTGAACACACAAATACATAATAAAATATTCTCATTAAATATATTTAACTCAATTTTTCTTTTAAAAAATTATTTTTGATAAATAAATTAATCACTTACAATATCACACGTCCATCAATTAAATTTATTAGCCTCACTACATTAAAAAGCTACATGTTTGTTCTTATCCGGACTTAACGCTTACAATTAAAGAAGGTGATGTTTCATACAATTAATGTATCTACTAATCTGGCACCTGAAAGTACGTGTAATTTTTTAATTTAAATAAAATTATTTAATATAAAATTTTTATTATGTATTTAGGTGTTTTAATTATAACATATCATGAAACGGATATTTAAATATATTATATTAATAAATTTAAGGATATGCCAAGTGTTATTGTAATTTGCTTAAAGTCTTAAACAGATCTGAAAAACTTTCCTAAATCAAAGGATTAGAGGTAGGTCCCCCCGTTTCAAAGGAAATCATGCGAAACCATTTTTGTGAATCTTTATTTATTTACCTTTTCACAAAAAGTAGTTTGAATTTTGTCAACCAAATCTCATTAGAGAAAAACTCTTCAGTTCTTGCAAGAAATTCAAAACATAAAAACCATTAACAATTTTCGAAAATAAACGTTCTATCTAAAATATCCCATTTACTGTGATAAACAACAAAGTTCATGTCAAATTTGTCAATAATACATAAAAAGAAAATATAATATTTTAGTGGATAAACCTTAAATTTTGAATTTGAAGATTGCGAAAGCAATAGTCCTTGTCATTTTTTTTATTTTCCTTTTTGAATGACTATTTAAATTTTGAATTTGATGATTGCGAGAGGAATAGTCCTCGTCATTCTTTTATTATTTTCCTTTTGAATGACTATATACCAGACGAAACTGTCCACCTCCTTCCAAAGGTAAAATAAATATTCACTATCTTCCTATGGGACATGCTTAGCATCATAGTTTCCAATTTTATTGAATTTGTAATTCTTAATATAAAATTTAAATTTATATAATAAGTAATATTAATAATTTAAATCCCAGTCAGTCAAATTTCCCTCTTGAAATTTACTAACAGTGGGCCATCATTATCCTGGCCCACCGACGCGCAAATCAGTTTCCGTGTGGACCCTCCCAGGAAATCCAAAACCTCGAACCACTATCACTCTACATGTAACGCCACACCACACTAACAAATACACTCTCTCCTCTAAACATAAAATAAAAATAAACTAAAACCCTCCTCCTTCTCGCTTGAATTTTGGCGGCGGTTTCAATGGAGAATCAAAAGGTTAAGCTAATGTTTAGCTATGGAGGAAAAATTCAGATTCGTCCACACGACAATCAACTTTGCTACGTCGGCGGCGATACCAAAATCCTCACCCTTGATCGGAACGTAAAGTTCTCCGAGGTGGCTGCGAAGTTGAATTCTTTCTGCAATTGCAACACGGATATTAGTATAAAGTACCAGTTGCCTGGTGAGGATCTCGATGCACTTGTTTCGCTTATTGATGACGATGACGTTGAGCAGATGATGGTTGAATATGATCGCATGCAGAAAGTTTCCACAAAACCTGCTAGGTTAAGGCTATTCCTTTTTTATCCGATTCGTTTACCAGAATCAACGTTGAATCCGGATTTTTTATTCGGATTCGATAAGGATTACAACCCGAACCCGAATCCAACTCCAACAGATGATCTTCTGCAATTGCAATTCCCCGGAATATCTGCAGTGCCCGAAAATTCAGGATTAATGGATCATAAAGAGGGAAGCGGCGCCGTCACAGTGGCAGTTCCGAAAATAATTTGTGGTGGTGACATCAGCAACAGCGGCAGCAGCAGCAGATTGCTGGTGAAGAATCAGAATCATTATACACAACAAGGCTTACGTGAAAGGCAAGTGAATGGTGGGACCTTTTGTAATGCGGTGCAGATGGTTTACGGGTTACCAGTGATGACTGGTGGGTATCACACTGGGTTTGGGCAGTTAGGAGTAATGGCTACAGGTGGCGGTCAATACATGGACCAGCCTGGTATCTATAATTTTGTGCCAGCAACACCAGTGATGGTACAGGATCAACAGCACAAGATGATTGTGTCTACTACTGATACTCTTAGCCGTGAAATCAAAGGTTGATCAAATCATAATCGAGGTCATCATATCATCTTTATCCTTTTTCCCCTTTTTGGGTCAATATTGTTAATTCTATAATGGTACATAGAGTAAATAGCGACTGGTCAATTTCTGGTTTCATTTTTTTTTTTCCATTGTCATTTACTAAGTGTTTAATCTTTCATATGTGTAATGAATTTTTACACTTTATGGACTATATATTTTGGTGTTGTACTGGAATTATGTTCTGTGGCCACAGCTATGATGTTACAATATCATTAATGGAGCCATTGCGAGCACTAGAACTTTTTCCTTTTTTTTCCTACTTTTCCTCTTACTTAGTAAAGCTTGTTTATTAGTAGTAGTGAGCTACAAGCTGGATTTTTTCGGGGAAGGGGCTAAATTTATCCCTCTAATTTAAAAATAAGCTGCATTTGTCCTTTTTCGGTATGCTTTTGGGGATCAAATTTGCCCTCACCTTTATTTGAGTTGTCAACTATACCCCTCCTTTTACAAAAATTCCCAAATGAAATCAAATTGCCCATTTTATTAATAAAAACCCGTAGATCAATATACACTCGCCTCATACCTGACTCACGTTTAGTTCTAACCTTAACCCAACACCAGATTATTCATTTCACTCCCTGCTTTTAATGAATAAGCTGATATTGGAGCTCAAGATGAAAGATTACAGTGGAGCTCACATTGAAGTGATGGCTGTTCAACCCTATATGTTCTTTGAACTCCTCTTATCTCCCAGTACTTAAGCATCTAGAATCTGCAAAGTTGCAGCAGTTCTACTTTAATAATAAGCTTGAGAATGCAACTAAGGATACCAATAGTATGATATTCAGGAACCCCAACTATCTGTCAATATTGAACCACCTTAGGTTCTATTTACCCGAAATGTACCCCAAGCTGCACAGGATATTGTTCTTGTGCGATGTAGTTTTTCAGAGAGATCTGACAGGCCTTTGGAAAGTAGATAGGGATGGTAAGGTGAATGGAGCTGTGGAGTCATGATTCGGTTCGTCCCATTGATATGCACAATAAATGAATTTCTCACATCCATTGATTAGAAAGAAGTTTAACCCCAAGGTATGTGCATGGGCTTATTGAATGAACTTCTTTGACTTAGATGCTTGGAGGAGGGAGAAGTCCAGTGAAGAATAATTGTACGGACAGAGCATGGTGAGATGCAGTTAACTTC
>JBDJHY010000049.1:25359568-25371249 GCA_039654485.1 Withania somnifera | reverse complement strand
ATTTCTAATGTCCTTTAAGTATCGTTAAAGTTAATATACATATTTTTTCCCTCTCTATGTCGACTTTGAAATTGGAAGGAGAAGAGAAACAAGATTTGAATGCACACTTTCTAAATCAGGTCTTCAGGAATAGTGAGTCTAGTTAATAATTCAAGTTGTGCCAATAGCAAGTACTCTGAAAGTATATAAAAAGGGTCGTACTGATTCATGCACCAGTGCCTGCACCCGAATTGTCTTTGTTAGTTTTCTTTTCGTTCTTTGATTGCTTTTCAAGAAGTCTAAATTGCTCCCAGGGAGTAATGTATTCTGTCGATTTTTGCTTCTTTTTATTCATGGTGAAGGTATTTTATTTAAAAATTGTCTTCATTGTTAATGTCATGACTTCATCGTGCTGTTGAAATGCTTACCAGTGGCCATAAAACTGTCTTTGTAGTTGAGATTTGCAACTGTTGATCTTGAGTTACATGCAAAATATGTTCCGGGTGGTTCGGAATCAATCTATTGTGTTGACCAGAGGGTCTCGAAGAGAACCCAAGTGCTTCCTCCACTTCCAGACGATAAGTTCCTTGCCAGTTTCAGTCACATTTTTGCTGGTGGATATGCTGCTGGATACTACAGTTACAAGGTGCTTCTCCCCTCTTTTTGTGGTTCTTAGCTCCTATACATTTCTAGGTAGTTGTATTTCCTGTGAGACTTGTGTGGTCATTTCTTGGGGTTAAAATGGAGTTGTTACATCTTTTCAGTTCTATCATGCCTCCTGAATTTTGCTTTCACTTATGTAATTTGAGAACGTACTATCTTTTGTAGTCTGGTTGTTAATAATTCAACTTCTAACTGCTTAACTCTCTTAAAATTCCTCTGCAGTTTTGATAGCATCTGCTTATATTTACCAAACTGTTAGGCTAGTACTGAAACTGGTGTTTGGATCTGGCTTCTGCTCAGTAACATAAAATGTCTCTTATATTGGCATGGTACTGGTAATAGGTTTTTGATGGATGTTCTATTGTCATCCCTTCCTGAAAACTACATTCTTATGAAGTATTTCCTTCTTTAAGGATTAACTTTTTGGATTTTAGATGTTCTACTAATTAGACTGTTGAGATCTCCTTTCTTTCTAGTGGTTTTATATCTTTTTTGTATTAAAAATATGATTTCTGGGGAAGACATACTCTAGGTTGAAACCTTTAACACATGCTTTAACTGCCTCCTAGTATAAAGTATTTCCAATTTGTGCAGTGGGCAGAGGTTTTGTCTGCAGATGCTTTTTCTGCTTTTGAGGATGTTGGACTAGAGAACGAGAAGGTAAACTTTGTAACTTTTGGTTCAGTAATCTTTAGTCATATTTTTCACCATTCAACTAATAGTGGCTTTAACTTTGAGTAGGCTGTAAAAGAAACAGGCCAGAGATTCAGGGAGACTGTTCTTGCTCTTGGTGGTGGAAAGGCTCCTCTGGAGGTGGGGATTACAACCATGCCAATGTCTTCTTATGTTTGCTCATTTTTTCATGCGTAACACTTTAATTCACCTTGGCTTCTGATGCATTATTAGAAGTTCTGGCATCTCGTCTGTCTTAATTTGCCAAGACTGATGATTTTTGGGTGCATATTCAGGTTTTTGTGCAATTTAGAGGCCGGGAACCTTCTCCAGAACCGCTGCTTAGGCATAATGGCTTACTGCCAGTTACCAGCTCTGGATGAGATCGTTATAGAACCTCCTGCAATCATAGTGTGCCCCGTTTTAAAGGCCATTAGAGACATTTGTATCCTTTCAGATTTTTGAGGAGACTGACTTCAGATGCAACTTTCAATGTTTTTAAATTTCGATATATTACTTCACTTTAGAACAAGCATTGCTACTGATTTATTGGTTATAAATGGACCTCTTGTTTCTCGTCCCTTTATGCAATTTTGATCATATGACAACTAGTAAAGCGCATAGTTGAAGAGATTTGTTTGCTTAATTTACCGTGAATCGCAATGGTAATACCTGTTCCCTTCCTGGGAAGTTTTGTTGTATTGTTTCAATGTGGCCCTCCCTTTTTTCTCCTGCATTACTGTTTGTAATCACTCAGGCGAGAAGTTGAAATTGTTTTTTGAAGCAAAAAGTGTAACAGCAAAATAGCAAGACGGACAAGGCAAAGAATAAAAAATAAGATATGCTACTCCAAGGGGTCATTTGGTAGAGTGCTATTAAGATTACTTGTATTAGTTATGCTGTTTACAAAAACATCCTCTATAAAAAAGTGTTAATACTACTAAAGAAAAGAGTGAATTTAGAAGAGAAGACTATCTCAGACTCTCCACATAGAAGTACGAAAATACATGCGACTTTAACAATTTTCTGTATTACTAATACATACAAAATGACGGTGTTGGTGTATAATTAATATTAATTATATATAAGTTAAAAAAATATATCAAAGATATATGCATTATTTTTTTAATAAACTCTACCAAACGGCCTTAGGTAATTTGACAATATGTTATGTTCTATCTTAAATCATTTTAGCTACTTCAACCTCTCTTTAACAGTTGATATATAAAACCATGGGTAAATGGGAAACTATCATAAAAAACCCATGTAAAATTGAGAAGAAATATATTGGAATTGTATAGATTACCATATATTCAGGTTGTCAACGACTCAACGGAAGAAAGAGAGAGATTCCGAAATTAAGGACTTATGGATGCTGAAATCAAATTAAACTGAGATATTTGCTTGTTTTTGTTAGCAGAAAAAGAAAAAGGGGATTGTTTGTCTTGCCTAGTAGACAAACTGGAGGGGAACCCATCCCAATTTTGAGCCTTTTCAATTAATGTAGTATAGCTAACAAACAAAATTTTGAACAGCCTTTATATTCCGATTTTATAGCGACGAGTTCGGTATTACTTATCATGAATCTATCTGACTAATTTTCACAATTTGAGTTCAGTTACAAGACACCATTTGAAAAATTAAAAAGAAATAGAGGATGGTATCGCGAAAGTGTAGCTCAAACAGAAGATGAAGAAATCATAATTTGGATTAATCAAAGGAGAATATATACTGTAATTCTATTCTCATCTTCAACTAATAATCGATCACCGTCCGATCACTTTGTCCGTCGTCGGGGATTATCCTTGTAAAATGCTGATGGCTTCCAATGACAATCTTTTGCTGAAAGACTTCATTTTCCCACCATTCGATGTAATCGAAGCCAAGCACGTCCGTCCTGGAATTCGTGCTTTGCTTAAGCAAGCCGTAGGTTTCTATTTCTTTTGTGAATTATGCAAGCGCCTTGCCTGGGGTGTACTAGTGTGGCACGTTAATTTTTATTTTTTTTTGATTTGGGTGCCGGATGAGGATTTGGAGAAGATGGTTGAGCCTACCTGGCCCAAACTGGTGGAGCCCTTGGAGAAGATAACTGATAGATTGGCGGTTGTTTCGGGTGTGGTGTATCATCTCAAGTCCGTCAAAGATAATCCTGAACTTCGTTCTGCTATTGAAGAAGTTCAGGTTCGCTATACCAATCCAATCATAAGTAATTTAAATGTAAATTTATAGCTTTAGCCTTTTCTCTATACAACAACAATTAACCCATTATTGTCTCACAAAGGTAGAGTAGGCAAAACTTAGTTCCAATAGACTCTCGACTCAAGACAAAAACAATCTAGAAAAAGACGTAGTAGAAGTACAAGAGTTAATAGTTAGTAACAAGTAGATAGGAACAGAAAACTACTACAACAAAATAATATAATTAAACTATATGAAACAATGAGTAACAAAAATCGAAGAATAAGAAACTACAAAAGTAGTCCTACGACTTGTACTAAGGGCAACAAGACAGTGCACTCCTACTTGTTACTATAGACGAACTCCTACCTATTAATCCTCCATCCTAATTTGGGACCTTCTCATCTTTCTATCTGAGGTAATGTCATCGACAGTAGCGCCATGTTATGTTCAATTACCATTTCCCAATACTTCTTCGGTCTACTTCTACCCCTTCTGAATCCATCCATGGCCAACTTCTCACACCTTTGTATTGGAGCATCAGTGCATAAATCTCTTAATCCCACTTGCTTGAATCATCTCAACCTCGCTTCCCACATCTTGTCTTCCACCAAAGTCACTCTCACTTTATCTCGAATATCCTTATTCCTAATCCTATCTCTCCTAGTATATCCACACATTCATCATAATATCCTCATCTCCACCACTTTCATTTTCTGAATGTAAGAGTTCTTTTGTGGCTAGCACTCTGCCCCATACAACATGGTTGGTCTACCACTCTATAGAACTTGCGTTTAAGTTTAAGTGGCACCTTCTTATCACGCCGGATTTTGGATGCGAGCCTTTATTTTATCCATCCTACACAATACAGTGAGTGACATTTCCATCAATTTCTCCATATTTTTGGATAATAGACTCAAGATATTTGAAACTACTTATGTTTTGGATGGTTTAATGCCTCACTTCGACGTCACCCTCATGCATCACTTCTTTGAACTTGCACTCCAAGTATTCAATTTTGGTCCTACTTACCCTAAACCCTTTAAGTTTCGAGTCTATCTCCAAATCTTCAACTTAATGTTAACTCCTTCGCGAGTCTCATCAATCAAAACTACGTCATCCGCAAATAACATACACCATTGCACCTGACCCTGAATTTATCGTGTCAATACATCTATCACCAAGGCCAGTAAAACGGGCTAAGGGTTGATCGCTGATGCAACCCCCATAAACACGTAAAAGTTCTCTAAGTTAACTCAGGTCTTGGATTTATCGCAAATGTCCTTAATCGACCTAGTGTATATCACAAGTACACCTTTAGCCTCCAAGAACCTTCATAGAAGGTTGCTAAGGACTTTTTGGAAGCATTTCCTAGGTCGACGAGCACCATATAGTCTTGGATCTATTGCAAATGTCCTTAATCGGTCTAGTGTATGCCAAAAGTACACCTCTAGCCTCCAAGAACCTTCATAGAACCTCGCTAGGGACTTTGTCATAAGCATTTTCTAGGCCGATGAGCACCATGTAAAGTCCCTTTTTTTCTCTCTGTAATGCTCCACTAATCTCTCTTTGAGTGTCCCAACATAAATCTAAATTTTTTCTCAAAAATAGGCACGAGCCTTCATCTTCATCTCCACCACCCTCTCCCGAACCTTCATAGTGTAGCTTAGTAGCTTGATACTCCTATGATTGTTGTAATTCTAAATGTCACCCTTGTTCTTATACAACACAATCATCGTACTCTATCTCCATGCTTCAGACCTCTTTGCTGTCTTAAAAATGATATTAAGCAACTCAGTCAGCCACTCTATAATTGCCGTGCTTATGCTGTTCCAAAAATTCATTGAAATCTCATCTGGCTCAGTCACTCACCCCTACACATCCTATTAATAGCATCCTTCACCTCTTTAATTTTTATATTCCTACAATAACCATAATTACGATGCCTCTCTGAGTGCTTCAAATCCCCCAAACACAATGCCTTTGTCCGCCTCTTCATTCAAGAGTTTATGAAAGTATATGATAGTCATGTCCTTCTAATAATTACCTCCTCTACCAGTCATTTGCCGTCTGTCAAAGTTATGAGCCCTCCTCTCTCTAGCCTTGGCTACCCTGTATATCTTCTTATCCCATCTTTGCCCTCTAATTCTTTTGTACGAGCACCTAAGGCTGTTATTTTTGCTACCATAGCCGCTAACTTTGCCTTTTTCCTAGCCATCTTATACTTCTCCCTTTTTATTTTCTTCTCTTCCTCATCCTAGTCTTTTCTCTTTGTACATTCAAATTTAAATTTGCTTTATAGTTTTTTATATTTCTGAGGACAGTTTAGTTTCATGCCAGGACGATCTACCACAGAAGCACCTTGTGAGGAGACTAGTTAAAGGAATATAATGTTAGGAGTACATATGGTAGAGAAAGCTTATGATGAAGTTCCCAGGGAGGTTATGCGGAGATGCTTCGAGGATAGAGGTGTGTCTATGGCTTGCAGTAGAGCGATTAAGGACATGTATGATGGAGCCAAAAACAGGATGAGGACGGTGGTTGGGGAACTCAGAGCACTTCCAAGTTAAGATGGGGTTATAACAGGGATCAACTCTTAGTCAATTCCTTTTCGCACTGGTTATGGATGAACTAGCGCAACATATCCAAGGTAATGTGTCATGGTATATGTTTTTTGTAAATGACATAATTCTGGTTGACGAGACTCACAATGGATTTAACATCGGATTAGAGGTTTCGAGACAAATTCCAATATCCAAAGGGTTTAGGCTGAGCAGAACCAAAGCGGAATACTAGAAGCTAAGTTCAGTGATGTTATGCATGAGGTCAGCGTGGAAGTAACGCTTGGTCCTCAGGTCATCCCCGAAAGAGGATGTTTCAAGTATTTGGGGTTTTAGTTCAAGGTAGTCAGGGGATCGACGATGACGTGATGTATCATATTTGTGCAGGATGGGTAAAATGGAGGCTCGCCTTTAGAGTTTTGTGGGATAAGAAGTTACCATTGGAACTTAAATGTATGTTTTAGAGAGCGGTGGTTAGACCAACTATGTTAAATGGGACAAAGTGTTGGCCAGTCAAGAACTTACATGTTCAGAAGATAAAAGTCGCGGATAGGATGTTGAAGTGGATGAGTGGGCATACTAGGAAAGATAAGATTAGGAATGATGATATTCCTGACAAGGTAGGAGTGGCCTCCGTGGAGGTCAAGATGAGGAAAGTGAGGGATGAATAGGAGAAGTGTAGATTAGGGGTGGCTATAAAAATCAAAAAACCAAACTGAATCGAAATAATTCAGTTCTTTCTTTCAGTTTTATTTTTGTAAAACCTAGGTATTCAGTTCGGGTCTTGATTTTAGGGTCCCGTTCTTTGGGTTATTTGGTGCACCGAAGAACTGAAATTTCAAAAAATAAGTTCAAAAATTAAAAATTATCGGTATTGAGGTTCTGTCATTTTACTATTGAATTCTTGATTTTGGGTTCCTGCGCGAGCTGATTTTATAATTGTCTAAAAATTTCTCTTTCTTTGAATTCTTATTGTGTTTTTTTTATATGGATCTGGTTTTGTTTGTTGTTTACTGTCGAATTCTCAAGTCTGGGAACCTTTCTGTTAACCCAAAAGGTTTTTGGTTCATTTTTTTTTGGAATACTACTATGCTTGTTTCCTCTTCAGCTTTGGATCTGTATATTTTTTATTTTACTATTGGATTGAGTTGGGCTTCTGTGTTTTAGTGCTGTGTAATTTCCGCAATTGTTATTTTACCGTAGGATTGATCGGTTCTTTGGGTTTCTCTTTTGCTGTAATTTTAGAACAGAATTGCTATTATATTGTACATAAGTTTTCCCATCTAAATAAACACCAAAGAACCGAATTAAAAGAAAATTGAACCGGCCCGAATTAGTTTGGTACGATATTCAATGCACACTAACCGAAGAATCGAACTGAAGTTCGAAAGAAGCAAACTGAAGAACCGAACTGAAGTTCGAAAGAAGCAAACCAAAGAACCAAATTCCAACTCCTAGTGTAGATGCCCTTCAGTAAGGAGGGGTGAGAGGTTGGCAATGGCGGGCATCAGAAGAGGAAGAGGCAGGCTGAAGAAGTATTGGGGAGGGAGAGGTATTAGACAGAACATGGTGCATCTTGTGCTAACTGAAGATATAACATTAGATAGGAGAGTTTGGAGGTTATGGATTACGGCAGAAGGTTAATTGGTAACTGAGCATTCTCTCGCTTTCCTGTGGGATAGGCTTGGTTGTCGTACTTGGACCTCCTTTCTTACCAGTGATTTTAGCACTTTTCTCATAGTTTCTTTGTTCATTGGGTATCACATGTGTTTTTTGTGCTTCGAATACCACATTATTTGTTGTCTTACTATTCATTCCAATGTATGTTGAGTACTGCTCTTCATTTCAAAGTATTCTGTTGTTGTTACTGCTCTTATTTCTGTATTCCTTTTTTAAACTTCTTGGAGATATGCTTTATTTGAAGCCGAGGGTCAAACAAAAACGACCTCTCTATCTCTACGAGGTAGGGGTAAGGTCTGCACACACTTTACCCTCCCCAGACCCCATTTGTGGAATTACACTGAGTATGTTGTTGTATTATAGCTTTTGTATTGACCCTTTGGCTCCATCAAGGTAAATCAGAGGAATAGTTTTAATCCCCTTGATCAAAAGGATATCAATCAGAATTGTTTGCTGGATAGATGATGACATCTTCTGTTTGACTCCACACTTTCTCCATGATTTAATCAAATATACATCCTTTTATACTTTGAATTTGATTCTTGAGATATGTCTCACTGCAGGTACCCATGGTTTTTTTTCCTTATCCTCACATACACTACTAATTTAATTTGGTTTGCATCATTAAAACTATTTACTTTTCGTGCAGCTGGAAGAAGTTGCTTTTCAGCTTAAATTGGATCAGGGCAAACCAATCTATAATGCATTTAAAGCCATCCAAGAGTCTCCTGACTGGGACTCTTCGAGTTATGTTCGTAAACGAATAGTTGAATGTAAGTTCATGAAATTCTTTTTCCTATAATCTTTTCAAATTTGGGAGGCAAGGTGTCTTTAAGCCTGAAAACTTATATACTTCCTGGAGCAGTCTTTCTAGGTCTCGGAGTTTTAGGTTTTTTTTCCTAATGCATCAGGTCCTCTTTGCCAATTGGTTTTGGTAGTTGCGCGGAATCGTTATTGTTCATTCGTTGAAGTTGAGAACTGTATATTAATACTTGTATGTACAGTAGTTTCTTTGCAATTTCCATGATGAAGAAGAGTGCCATGTGGGTGAAATTTGTATTAATTTTCATTTTTATGAGTCTAAATTTTCTGTAGTAGTGCTTGTTGGTCACAGGATCCCATTAAATATTCAACTGTTTTTTCTCCAAAAAGAAATCAAAGAAGAAGAAGCAAACTCAATAATGGTTTAAGAGTATCAACTCTTTTAAGGTCTTCCCCGATGACTTTTTTTACACATTCATCTAACACTCTGCTTCTTGGTTGTGCAGCGCAAATAAAAGGCTGTGCTAAGTGGTAACGCTCTTGAGGATGATAAAAGAGAGAAGTTTAACAAGATTGAATAGGTGTGCTATGGTGTCTTGTTGAATATAGTCTTCTTATTGTCCTATACCCCTGAAATGTCTCTTCTTAAATGCACTCTTCCCAAGTGGAAATTTAATGGAATGGAATTAAAGCAATCTATCTACAGGTGATGGCTTTTAGATGTATGTTTGAAGCTATTTACTTATACAATCTGCTGATTCATGATGCGGATGTTTTTCCTTTCTCTCTGAATATATTTTGACGGATTTTTGCTTTGTTTTGGGTGGTTGAAGGGTTGTACGCAAAGTTTTTATTTATTTGAATGGCTAGATGATTGTGTTGGAACTAAAAGTAAATAAGAATTTTCCTGTTCAATTCTTACTGCTTTCATCCTCATAGTAACGTTCCAATCTAATGCAAACAGTTAGACCATTACAGTGCAGCTGAACCTTTATTTTCAATTACTGTCTTGCATTTGACCGTATCTTCATTTTGGAGGATTTAGCAAAGCTATCTCAGAAATTTGAGGAAAATGTTCTAGATTCCACCAAAAAGTTTGAAAAATTAATAACCAATAAGAAGGATATTGAGGGATTGCTTGCCACAGTTCTTGGTTTGGCAGCACAGACAGCAGTGTCTAAGGTAATGAGGAAGCACTCTTTGTGGTTGTTCTACAACTTAATTAACATTGGTTACTTTTTCTCTTATGTGCTCTCTTTGCTGCCTGTATTTGATAAGAGGGGCACAAAGATGCTACAGAAGAAGACAGGCCATGGATTATCACATTGGATGTGCCAAGTTATAAGTCTGTGATGCAACATGCTAAGAATAGAACACTAAGAGAAGAGGTGTACCGTGCTTATATAAAACGTACTTCTAGTGGAGACCTTGATAACACTGAGATAATTAACCAAATTCTTAAGCTTAGACTGGAAAAGGCGAAGCTCCTTGGATACAATAACTCTGCTGAGGTATACATTTTTAGTTTTGAACTCACAATACCATCTATGTTGTTCAAATTTCTTTCTTTTTGAAGATTAAAATGGTTTATGTATATAGGTAAGCATGGCGATGAAAATGGCCGCTGTCGAATAAGCTGAAGAGCTTTTAGAAAAGGTTCGCATTGCTTCTTGGGATCCTGGAGTCAAAGATAGGGCCTATAAAATCATCTCAACGGTATTTGAGATGTAAACTATACGTAGTCTTTGTTATGAGTTTTTATGGTTTCGTTTTTAAGTTTTGGCTTCATCAATTCCGAGCTTTGTTTTTTAGGTTTTATTTACTAGATATGAGGTAAATAGGCAAATCCTGATAGATCGTTATCAAAAGATTATCGTTTCTTTTTGTTTATTTAGTTGAAAACAAGATGATACTACTAACCCCCTTGTTTTTGTGCTTTGTGATATGGATTGCTTTTCTTCTTTCTCTTTTTTCCTTGATGCAATCGAAATAACTGGTTGACCTCTCTTATCTGGCAATGTTCTGCGTTCACAAGCTTATCTCTTTGATCTTTGTAGATTTGGAAGACCTGAAGGATTTCTGTAGAAGTCGAGGTTCTCCAGAAGCTGAGATGATCTGAACCATTGGGACATTAATTTCTGGACTGAGAGGCTTCGTGAATCTAAGTATGAGCTAAATGAGGTGGGCCAGCTCTCTCTATTTCTTCCCCCTTTATTTTTGTGTTTAAGAAAACATGGACCTTGGGCGTAACTTAAACGAAAAGCCAGCTCAAAAGATGAGGATTTCCAAGATCATATAAGCAGAGAACCCTTTTTATCAACCAATCTGGGACTCTTGACAGTGTTGATTGGAAACAATAAACAATGTGCATGTGGATGTGCAGATGTGATTCTTGTGTTTAATTTTTGAATTGTCTTTCATCTGATGTCCATTTATCTTCCTATAGTCAACAAGTATTCAAGAAGCCTTATGCTTCCTGATCATCCGTTCTTAAACCAAACTCTATATTAGAACAGATAATGTAAATTCATTATGTTGTTTCATTGTACATGTTACCATTGTTAATTTTAGCAACAACTATATTAGTATTTTCTTTAGTAATATTAACTCAAGTCCCTTCTGTTTCTCTTCGATCAGTAAGTAAGTAAAGCTTACAATAAGTCCCTTCTCTTTCAATAGATCACTACCTTGTACATTCAATAAATGCTAGGCATTGTGGAACTTCCGTTGATGCTTGTGTACAGCTCTGTGCTGATTATTTGCAGGAAGAACTACGCCCATACTTTTCATTGCCTAGATTTATGGATGGTCTTTCTAACCTTGTAATCATTGTTGAGCCTGCTGATGGATTAGCTTGGGTAAGACTTAGTTCACTTGCCTTTCCTTTTACCGTTGTTCCTGCTCCTGTATCCAGTAGCAAATGATGTTGTTCACTGATGTGTGTGATTTCTAGGTTTGGGACAACGATGTCCGGTTTTACCGCGTGAATGACTTCTCTGGAATTCCCATTGCCTACTTTTATTTTGATCCATACTCTCGTCCATCTGATAAAAGTGGAGGTGCATAGATGGGTGCAGTTGTTAGCCGAAGCCGTGTATTATCACGATATGGTGCCAATATCAGATTGCCTATTACGGGTAGAGCGGATTACACACACTAGAAAGGGGGGGGGTTGAATAGAGGGTG
>JBDJHY010000049.1:25295819-25307211 GCA_039654485.1 Withania somnifera | reverse complement strand
ACCTTTTGTTTTCAACCAGTTGCTTTACCCCTCTCCTAGTCCTATCAGCAATCGTTTCTTCTTATAGAAATAAAAATAGGTGGTACATAAACTGCTGAAAGAAAATTTAAATATAAATTTTTTATCAAAGTATCGAAGCTAGTATTCTAGTAATAGTAATAGTAAAATTTAAGTTACGAACAACCAATTCAATAACATGTTAGTTGTTATCATTTTCATGATTATATATGGACTAATTACATACCTATAAAACAATAAATTAAACTCGTGCGTAGATGGATGGACATGTGTACATCGCGAGAAAAGCCAATTAGATTGATACTCCCTCTATTTATATTTAACTTTGACACGCACTTTAAAAGATATAAATAGGATAATATTTTTATTATATTATTTGTCAATTATTATAAATCATTTCACTTATTAAGAAATAAATAACTTGTAATGATAGGAGTAGAATTAATATAAAATAATAAAATATTTTTTAATATTTGTAAAAACAAAAAATAAGTAAATATAAATATTTATTTTTAATATAACAGGAAATAAATAAAAAGTACATCTTACTGGCTTTGAGCATACCCCAAATGAGTAGTCAAAATAAGGGAGCTTGTGAAGGATTTGTAAAGTGCATGTGAAGTTATGTGGCATGCACGAAGGAACAACACCTTAAAATATAGTTTTAGTACATAATCAGCCTTTTAAATTTATTAAAATATTTCGTTTAACACATTTAAATTAAGATATGTTTTAATTGAATATCTTTAATTTCTAATAAAATATTTCACTTGATAATTTTGATTCAAATGTTTTTAAAAAACTTTTGCACTTGTTTTTCATTGTTTATCAATTATGTCCATTAAATTATTTACATCAACCTCAAATAAAAATAGCTGAAATTTTTGGCTAATTGAGATGATCGAATATAGTAAAAACTACACTCTTTTTCTCAAAAATATAAAATAAAATCTTTTGTTAGATTTGGCGTAATCACTCCACATCTTTTTTTTTTTTTTATAAAAATATTCAACCATATTAACATAAAAGGAAATTGTTGTCTACCCAAATAATTTCATATGGTAATGATTTTGGTTTAATAAAACATGACAAGTTGTCACGTAGTGTTTTGCTACCAAACTTTTTTGTCACGTAGAATATTGCAAATTTGGAGTGGTGTTAGTTCTACGGAAAGAGATAACTCCTCCACAGAGCAGTTGATTTCTCCGTCAAAATACAATAAAGCAATACAATTTAAAATTATTATACTACCTATTTGCTAGTAATTGCTATGAGCTAGTCAAACTACTCCGTGTTTAACTCATCAAATACTTCTAAATTTGTAGTACGGGCATAAATTTAAAATTAAAGACTTGGTAAAAAAAGTAATTTTAATTTAAAGAAATAATTTACCTGCAATATCCTGAGTTACAATCAGCCCTTCAATTCTTGAAACCTGTCAGTATAAAGGAGACGTTAGCCAATAGAATGGAGTAATAACTATTCCAACTTTTGCCTTTATTCATTATTAATAATATCTTACACCAAACCCCCTTGCTCCTTCTCAGTTATCACCTGTTTCAAATGGAGAATTTATTGGGTCTTCTGAGAATTCGTATCCACAGAGGTATTAATTTGGCAATTAGAGATGCCACTACTAGTGATCCTTACGTTGTTGTTAGGTTGGGCAAACAGGTAACGCCTATCTTCTTTTCATTTACTTTCACCTTCCTTTTTTCTTTTTCCTGCCGAACAACTGTTACTTTTCTTGGTATTTTGCATTCTTTATTTCAGGGAAATTGAAAGTCTAGTGAAAATTATTTGTCATTTATTGTAAGACTCAGAATAAAGTTGGAGTCTTTATCCATTTTGGGTGTTTATACTTGTGCTGAAAGTTTCCTAGTGCAGATGAAGCCCATGGTCATCAATCACTACCCTTGTGGTGTTAGGGTGATTATTGGTCAGCTTGCGCTCCTCCACTGTTCCATCTTGTGCATACCAAAACTTTAGGCAAATGGAATAAAATCACCTCACCTTTTTCTTTTTGTCTTTTTGATAAATTTGAACCTTGGATTCCATGGTCATCTCAATCTCTCTCTTTGTTGATTGTGCTTGATTGTGTCAGTTTGACTAGTTCATATCTTACCATTGCTAATTAAAAGGAAGAAAAAGAAAAGAAGACTGCTGTAATAGATTTGAAACTAATTTGTGCTTAGTTGTTGACTGCCAAGAACCTCAATAAAGATATGTGATTTAAAATATTTGGACCAATTGGATGTACAAATGGTTTTCATTGTCCTGTTGATATGTCTTGTGTATGCTTATTTCAGATTTTGATACAGATGAACTTTCTTGTTATGTTAATGATTACTATAAATTTCTGGAGCAGAAAGTGAAGACTCGAGTGGTGAAGAAGAATCTCAATCCTGAATGGAATGAAGACCTAACATTATCTGTTTCTGAACCAATTCTCCCAATCAAACTGGTAACTAACCTTCATTTTACTGTAGTTTGTTTCATCAAGGAATTAAACAGCACATGACCTTGTTATTGCGGGAAGGATAAATGACGTAGTAGACTAGTAGTAGATTATTAGTCTATAACACTAGTCTGCTTCAGGGGCAGAGCTATGATAAAGATTATGGGTTCAGTAGAACACAGTAGCTTTGGACCAAATCTTGTATATGTCACAAATTATTAACATAATCCCGACCCGTAAGCTTCTGTTTCTGCCTCTTGTGTGCTTCCAACTTTTTAAAAGGAACTTAAGGAATAGGACATAGACAAATGGACTTATTTTAGCAGAAAATGTGATATCATCTTATATCGTTACATGTATTTGTAATTTATGCAATCCTAAGAGTGATCCTGATTGTAGTTACCTCCCTGCCATTGCAGCATGTTTATGACAAGGATACATTTTCCCCCGATGATAAGATGGGTGATGCGGAACTTGACATATTTCCATTTATAGATGTGGTGAGAAAGCGCTTCAAGAGCATTCCAAGTGGAACCATAATCACAAAAATAAATCCAAGCAGGCAAAATTGCCTCTCAGAAGAGAGCTGCATTGTCTGGGAAAATGATCAGGTTGTTCAAAATGTGTTTATTAGATTGCGAAATGTTGAGCGTGGCGAGATAGAGCTAAAATTGCAGTGGATTGACGTTCCTGGTTCCAAGGGTCTGTAGGCTATAGCTACTTGTAACACCCTGTTATTCTATCCATCATGTACAGTGAGTATCCTTTCTTGGTGTTCGATTAGCTTTATGTTGTATTTGCTCCTCTCCTTTAATCTGGAAAGTTACGGCGAGATGTTTGTGGTCTATTTTCGTTAAATTTCGGTTTCTATGAATATTGAAGTTACCAAATTAAGGAACTAGTCAGTTTATTGTCATCGACCTTCACATTTTGATACTATTTTGTCTAAGATAGCTTCTTTTGAGTCGCTGATTTTTATGATCTTGAACCCAAAGCTTGGCATAAACGGCGACTTTAGCTGATTTATCTCAAATATTCCTTGCAATTTTTTGCATGAGCTAGTGGATCATCAGATTTTTAAACCGATAACCCTACCCATGATGACCATAATTTCACAATTATGAATATGGGACTTGTCACAATGCAACTGGTTTGGGTTAATGTTGTTGCGGATAAATTATTATGCTGCTGATGTTTTTATTTTACATCTATCTTATAAATTTCCTCGTTCTTTCCCTTGGTGTAAACTCTATTTTTTTTATTAAAAAAAAAATAATCAAGTGGACCAGCTTTATTGCTAGTGGCAAAGAATTAGACAATTCTAAAGGGGGTATATGACCTACCGTTCAATTGACTTTGAGAGATTGACAAAACCAATCTATAGTCTAGATATCAAAGAATTGTAATGTTATGAAATACTCCTACTGGTATAATTCTGCCAACTCAGGGAGGTTCAAAATCCAGAATGATGTCATTTCCTATTTGTCTAGTTGAATGTGTGGTCTAACTTGCCTTGGAAGCTCCTCATAGTTCGTAAAACAATCTGCTGGCGATGAACATAACTGAGGGAAGTAAATTAGCTTCTCTATAGGAATGACGCTTTTCTCATGGTGTAGTGGCTTCTTCGTTCACTCAATAAGTTAAGAGCTTAGCATTCTGCTTCAGCTATTATCTTGTTCAGGTCTTTCATCACACATTATTGGAGTCCAATTACCGTAGCCTGACTTTAATTAAATTGTGGGAACCAGAGAATAAGTTAAGCAAGATGAATTTGTTATTGTTCCCTTCTTGACAGCTTCCATCACTTTTAAGCCTAAAGAACATTAGTGGCGGTTTGCTCCATTTGACCACTCTAATTTAGGAGTAATGCGCCATAAGTTTATCAATGATAGCTTAATAATTAGCAAGTTGTCTGCAGCTTTTAGCTTTCCAAGTTTTTGGCTATCTATGCTAAGGCAAAGGAAATCAGCATCTCTGATCTGCAAGTGAGGAAGCTTCCCAAATATCCGTGATTTTTTTGATAAATATTTGTGATTTATTTAATAAATTATCTGTAAATATATAAATTATCTGAAAATAAACAATGAATTGTATGAGTGCATTTGTAACCTTATGCAAAGTATCAAAATATATGTGAATTATGAAATTTTTTGATATCTTGAAAACATGTGAAATTTTTTAAAATTCTGGTTTAGAGGGTTGAAATTTATATAAGCTGTCAAATTACTTAAAATCCAAGTTTCAGACCCTAAATATAAAAAATTTCATAATTTTACTAAAATGTAAAAATCCCAACTTTCTTTTAAAAAACCCTTAAAATCTCCTCTTTCCTCTTTGCTCTTCTTCTCCCTGGAAGGCTTATAGAAAAGATCGGCGGACGGCGAAAGAGATGAGGAAGAAGAAGAGCAAAAAGGAGAAAGGAAATTTTAAGATTTTTAAAAAAATTAAATTTTTTATAAAAGTTATTAGATATTTTGATATTTAGGATTTTAAGCTTAAATTTTAAGTAATTTATTTATTTATGGGGCAGAGGGATTACATTTCTTGTAGAATAAGTATAGGAAGTAAGTATTTTGGTTATTTTTCATATATCAATTTTTATGCTACAAATATGCAATGTCTTTTATAATATTATATAGTTGTGTAAAGAATAAATACTAATGTCATACATTTTAACGGAGATGCACTCCTACATTCTACAATCAAACAGTTATATATCTTATATAATACGAATCTTTTGTAAATATAACATTATTATTCTTAAAAAGTATTTAAACTCATTCTCGTCTAACGAAGTAATTTTGGTGTCATTGGAAGTGAACTATAATAAGCAAGCTGACATAATAGAGATATGATATTATTTTTTTATGTTGATTAGAGAACTGCTTTTTAATGTTGAACCTGCCTAATTGCTGATCTTTTAGGATTTCTGCTCAATCAAATTGCTTTATCTCTTTTATATAGAATAAGTGAGTTCTTTTGTTGTTGATGAGGATAGAGAACATACTTTGTTGTATAGCATAACTAATAGTTCTCAAGGCACGTGCATGGTGGGAAGCATCTTGCAGAAGTTGGGGAAAGGAGGAGTTGTGGAAGTCTTGTTTGCATAATGGCTGGCACCTTTTCAAACAAAGGTTACCCAGGTGTGAATTGGCGTTAACTCTAAATAACTCTCCTACCGTGCTGGATGTTGGACATACATGACAGGGACGTTAGAAGAAAACTGGTTTGCAAGAAGACTAGTGGCTTTCGGGTGTATATAGAAACAAGGAAGATGGAAGCAATTTCTACCCTTTAGATGCGTTGGTTGACATTCGCCATTCCCTGACAGATGTGTTTTCTTATTTGTTTGTGTGGATTGGGACGGATTGTTGTTGGTTAACAGATATTTTTTTAAGAAAAGGTAATGTGATTTGGAGATTTTCATCCCAGGAGGGATATAAATGAAAAATTTAATAACGGTGAGGTATATTATGTAGCCCGAGAGTTTGACGAAGGGAAAATTGGATAATTTTCTAAAATAGAGGGGTAAATTTGGCTAATTTTCCTTTTGAAATTAGCTCAAGATTAAATTCAGGATAAACTCTATACTGCGTTTGGTAGATTTATTGTGAGGTTTATTCCAGGTTTAATTGTGAGATATCTATATTTATCTCATCCAATATGATATATTTAGGGTAACTTACATGAACCACAACTTTTAGACCCTAATATTAATTCATCATCTATCTTTCATAAATTAAAAAAAAATTCAGCTTTTTTCTCGCTTATTCATTATTCAGCAAATACTTTGCATCGGATACCTTACATGAATCACATATACACATATACATTAACAAATATATTTTGTATAAAGTCACACATACACTTATATATACTTTTTGTGCTGATACATTCATGGATATTTTGTGGTTTAATTAGACACCTGTGTTTTAAAATTTTGAGAAATTACTGTTTCATTAATTAATTATGAGTTGAAGAGTTGAGTTTTGAGTAATTTTTTCATTATTTTATGGGTAACTTACATAAATCTTACCCTTTAAATTATAATTACATCTTATCACATATGTTCCAAAAATTACCATCCAAAATGATTTTTTATTGATACATTGTGTTGAATGTATCTGTGATACATTGAATTGCATGTATTTGTAGTGTTCTGGGGATTTGAAAAATGAAGAAGAATTATGTCGAACATATCTGTGGTACATTGAGTTGCATGTATCTGTAGTTTTCTGAGGATTTGAAGATAAAGAAGAAATTGAGAATGTATCTGATACTTCATAAATCAGATGTATCAGCAAGTATATTAAGAAAAAGAATGTAGATATGTATGTATCAATTTTAATATTCAAGTTCAAGAAATCTAATATATCTAGAATTTTAAACTATCAACAAATAAATTCTAATGTGTCAACAAGCAAATTATAATGTATCTAGAATTTAACACATCGACGAACAAATTCTAATATAGCAGCAAGAAAATTCTAATGTATTAATAAGCAAATTCTAATGTATCAACAAGTAAATTCTAATGTATCACTTTCAATATCCAAATATCAGCAAGCAAATTATAATGTATCGGTTGTTTAAAATTTTTTATGTACCTTTACATGAATTGTATCATATGATGAGATTTTCAATGCAGTGTATCAGTTGTCTTTTTAGAATCGATGTATCTCCTCTCTAACTACCCGCTGGGAATTTCCCCAAAAGCCCCTAATTCAGCGTCTCCTCTTTCACTCTCTGACCAACTTTCTCATATTGATCAGTTGTTGCAGTATGTTCATCTAAATCAACCTTTTCTTTCATCGTCAATGGCTTCTTCACTATATTCAAACCTTCATGAACATAAATCCTTTCAAAATTTTTGTTCATTAACACAGGTTTTCTCAATCGAAGTTGAATAATTCCTAAAATTGGATGCAGCGCTAGCAATAACATGGAAATCTCTCTTTGATGGGTTAATACCATTATAATTATTTGAGAAAATCATTGAATGACCCAAAGATTAGTTTGGAACAATACAAAAAAACTTCTAGGTCCGATAAGAAACAACAAGAAGGTGTGAGTAAATCTAAGTACAAGACCGATGTTGTGCCGGAGGTGGAAGTTGACGGAGGCAACCACTTCAGTCAGAGTTAACAGATTATTTAGAATAGAAGTATCTGTAAAGTAATGAGATTAAACTAAAAATCTAAAATTTATGTAATTTCTTTAAACTGATGGGACTCTTAGTAAATAGAGGTTGTTATCTAAAGACCCTCAGCACAAGACAAATAACAACAACAACAAGTATATTCTCACAAAGTGGGGTCTAGGCAATCCATACCAATACCTTAGATTTGAGGCAAAGATGTTATTTCTGATAGACCACTGACGTACGATAAAAATAGACCAGAAAAAAGACATAATATAATATCAACATATAATAGAGGAAACAATAAAAAGTACCAAAAATTAATATCACAAAATATTACTACAAACAATCACACCGACCCAATACACCTCACTAAAACTCCAAAAAATAGATACGACAAACATATCTTTAGAACTTCTAGCACGATAATTAAAACAAATCATGCCTATCAACTAACAAGAAAACAATCCTACTTACTATCCTTCTATCCCAATACGGGTCCTTCACAACTTTCTATCTAGGGTCATGTCCTCGGTAAGTTGGAACTGCTCCATGTCATGTCTAATTACCTCCCGCCAATATTTATTCATTTTATCTATCTCGCCTAAAATCATCTATAGCCAACTTCTCACAATTGCGTACCGAAGCATCAGTGTCTCTCCTTGTCACATGTCCGAACTATTTCAACCTCACTATCCTTATTTTAAGTTCCACCGAGGTGACCGAGGTGATACACACCTTGTATCGAATGACCTCATTTCTAATCTCTCTCTCTCTCTCTCTCTCTCTCTCTCTCTCTTATTTAACCCCCACATCCACTTCAACAACCTCATCTCCGCCACCTTAATCTTTTTAATGTGCGAGTTTTTGACTGGCCAAGACTCTACCCCATACAACATAGTTGGTCTAACCTCTACTATGTAGAATTTGCCTTTAATCTTAGTGACCACCTTCTTATCACACAAGACTCTAGATGCTTGCTTCTATTTCATTCATGTTGCACCAATACAGTGAGTAACATCCTCATCAATCTCCCAATTTCCATAGATCATAGAACCAAGATACTTGAAACTATCTCTCTTCTGAATGCCCTAAGTATCAAGCTTCACTATCACGCCATCTTCATGCTCCACTTTACTGAGCTTTCATTCCAAATATTCCATCTTGGTCTTGCTCATCCTAAACCCTTTATACTCAAGAGTTTGCCTTCAAACCTTCAGCTTAGCATTAACTCCTTTATGGGTCTCGTCATCAAAACTACGTCATCAGTAAATAATATACACCATGAAACGTCGCACTGAAGTTGCCACGTCAATACATCCATCACCAAGGCAAATATAAAAAGACAAAAGGTTGATCCCTAGTGCAACACCATAAATACGAAAAAGTACTCTGAATCTCCTCCCACGGTCTTAACACGAGTCTTGACTCTGTTGTACATGTCCTTAACCGATCTAGTGCATGCCATTGGGCACCTCTATCCTCTAAGAACCTTCAAGTTTCCTCCTTGGGGACTGTGTCGTAAGCCTTCTCTAGATCAATAAACACCATGGAAGGATTCTTTTTCCTCTCCTTATACTTATCTACCAGTCTCCTTACATATAAATGACATCTGTAGTCGAGCACCCTGACATAAAATCGAATTAATTCTTGGATATAGTCACAATCTTCCTCAATCTCAATTCCACCATCCTCTTCCGAATCTTCATCACGTGACTTAGAAAATTGATGCCTCTATAATTGTTGCAACTCTGAATACCACCTCTGTTCTTGTATAGTGGAGTCATCGTGCTCCATCGCTAAGCTTCAGACATTTTTCGCCTTCTTAAAAATAACATTAAACAGTTTGATCGACCATCCTATACCTGCCCTGCCTGAACTCTTTCAAAGCTCCACTAGAATCTCACATCTAGTGTCGTCGCGCATACTACAGAAATCCCCCTTAACCTCCTCAATCTTAATATACCGACAACAGCTATAATCATGACATCTTTCTGATCGCTCCAAGTCTCCCAACACAATGTCTCTGTTCATCCCTTCATTCAAGAGTTCGGCTCAAGATAAAACAGTCTAAAAAGAACACAAAACCATGTAAAGTAATAAAATCAACAGATTATAACAGATATAAGGCTACCACAAAATAATATCACAAACTATCTACCCAAAATAGCAAATTTCATCAAATTTCCAGGAACAAGTCCCGACAAGCAAACACTACGACTTCTATACAGAAAATAACAAAACAAACATACCAATTAAGAAAAATTAACTACATCCTACTAATCAAGAACTAACTTTCAACCCCAATATACATCCTCCACACCTTCCTATCTAGGGTCATATCCTCAATAAGTTAAAACTGCTTCATGTTCGACATAACCACCTCCGTTTCATATTTTTTCGGTCTACTTTGTTTGAAACGATCCATAAATAACCTCTTACACCTCCAAAAATGAAATAAGAAGGCTCATATTTGATCTAAGCAAAAATAATAAATAAAACTTTTAGTAAGTCATTGTTGAGCAGTGAACAGTTGAGCTACTTCATTTCCACTTCCACTAAAACCTAAAATAATAGCGCAACAGTAGCATTTATAATTTAATTCCCCTTTCCACTTATTGTTGTTAGGATGAAGCTTTAATCTTCATTTAGGTGATGAAACATGAGAGTGTTTTTTATCTATCTAGTTGGGAAACACAAACGAGCATACTTTACAGTGTTCTTTTGGCTTGTAGTTGAAGTAATCACTTATTATTTTCTAATACTTTTGCTATTCTTATTGTGTAGACGTATCTCTATATTAGAAATCCCATAACTAGTAGGAATAGCTATTACGATTCCTACAAATTATGAAGCTTCTAATATAATAAACATAAATATCAAATACAAAACCTTAAAAATAACTGTGTTAAACATTTTACTATTTTTACTGTTTATGGAGCTTCTAATATAATAGACGTACATAATAAATATAGAATCTAAAAAATGATAACTGTGTTAAACATTTTATTATTTCTATTGTTCATGGAACTTCTAATATAATACAACAAAAGCAACTTACTCAGAATATTCTGACATAGTGGGGTTAGGGGATGATAGATTGTACGCAGTCCATACCACTACCTAAGCGTCGGTAGAGAGGCTGTTTGAGGAAGACCCTAAGCTAAGACAAATAATATACTGACAATTTTAAAATAACATAATATACTGACAAGGAAAAAAAGAGACAAGAAAAAATAACAAATGCAACACTATCAACAAATAATAGCACCCTCAAGCTACAAGAAGCAACAAACCTCCCCAAACTCTTGGAGTCAACTCCTACACATAAGGTAGTATGACTCCTAAACACCAAAACAAACAAACCAAACCTACCTATGTACAAAGACTGCCCCCAACTTGCTAACTTTCTACCCTAAGATTTGTTCTCTACACCTTCCTATCTAGGGCTATATCCTCAGTGAGTTGTAACTTCTTTAAGTCTTGCATGATCACATCTCTCGCATACTTTTTTGGTCTAACTCTACCTTTCTTGAACCATCTATTATCAACGTCCCACACCTCCATACAGGGGCATTCGTGTACCTCCTAAGCATATGTCTGAACCATCTTAGTCACACCTCCCACAACTTGTCTTCCACTGCAATCACCCCTACCATGTCCCTAATAACCTCATTTCGGATCCTATCACATCTAGTAAACCCAAACATATACCGAAACATCTCCCTCTCCGTCATCTTCAACTTTTGAATGTGGAAATTCTTAACTAACCAACA
>JBDJHY010000049.1:25259161-25270158 GCA_039654485.1 Withania somnifera | reverse complement strand
CTTATAACTTGTAATTGCGAGCAGGTTGGTGAAGACGAATTTGGTTACATGCTTGCTGATATTTTGAAGGAGAACAATGTCAACAGTGATGGTATGCGCTTTGATCCAGGTGCTCGTACAGCTTTAGCATTTGTAACACTGACAAATGATGGAGAACGTGAATTTATGTTCTATCGTAACCCAAGTGCTGATATGTTGCTTCAAGAGGATGAACTTGATTTGGAGTTGATCAGGAAGGTACATGAGGTTCTTTTATCGTCGAGATAGAAGTATTTCAAAGTTTCATTATAGCAAAAGAATAAAGATGGACGAGAAGAGCGAAAAATAGGATCATAATATGAAACTAAAACTGTTCTTACATGAGATACTCCAGTCATAAGACCTTCTGCGTTCATCCTTTTTGTTACTGCTGCTAAGAGTTATATCATTTATATGACTATTTAATATATTAAAAACCTGATGCAGTACAAGATTTGGTTCTAAGAGTACCTTGCAATACAGATCTTCAGATTTTTCAAGACCATCTTATTTGAGAATGTGTGAGCATTTCATATGCTTTCAGGACAGCATGTTACACTAGAAGTCCACGAAACTTTAACAATATTTTTATACAATGATGCTATCCTTATTGCAACAGTTTAATCATGGATATTTTACATTTCTTCTGCTATTCCTGGTGTGGACTCTTACTAGCAAGTTATATTTTGATACTCAACTTGATAGTGATACTCAATGATTCCTATACCTTATGACAGGCAAAAGTTTTTCATTACGGTTCCATAAGTCTGATTACAGATCCATGCAAATCAGCCCATATAGCTGCTGCAAGAGCTGCGAAGGATGCTGGAGTTATCCTATCCTATGATCCCAATTTAAGGCTTCCTTTGTGGCCATCTGCAGAAAGTGCTAGAGAAGGAATCCTTAGCATATGGGAAACTGCTGATATAATTAAGGTACTTGTTTCCAAGTTTCCAATGTAAAATCTTACTTGTTAATATCAATATAGTTTGCAAGAGAGTAGGGCTAGAAAGTCTGAACTTTCATATGAAATGTTACCACTGATGTTTCAGCTTCTTGTTATCACCAGATAAGTGAAGAAGAAATTTCATTTTTGACACAAGGAGAAGATCCTTATGATGATAATGTTGTTCGGAAGTTGTACCATCCAAACCTTAAGTTACTCCTCGTTACAGAAGGTCCAGAAGGTTGTCGATATTACACCAAGGTGAGCTTCTACGATGTGGTGAAACTCGTGTTATCAAAATTATTCACTCTGGCATGCCTGTTTGTTCTTCTAGGCAAATTGCATAATTGCAACTGCATCCCACTCTACACAAATTAATGTGTTTAAGCAAATGATGTTGTAATTCTTTATCATTAAGTTAAGAGGTCTCTGTATTTGTTCCTTGTATCATAAGATGTAACATCCATCTTGTTGTTTCATTACTTTATAAACTATTACAACATTTATTAAATGTACTATCTGCTATTGGGTTATTGAGATTGGCGCACATGGATGCTGTGCCTTTTTAACCAGTCAATCCCTAGCTGAATAAGTATATGACTACCTATGTTAGAGTTGATTGGCTTGTTCATTGATTAATCTGGAATCAATATAAATTCTTCCAGGGGACCTTAATCAATTGCTCTGTTATACTTGTCACAATAATACTACTAATAATAATAATCCTTGCACTCTGAAGTTTATTTCAGAAGATTCTTTGTGCTTTTTCCATTCGTGAATCATGATCTGGAAACAGTATGACTACTGTTTCTCTCTATTTTCTTGAAAAGAGCATTAGAGGTTGTCTGGGTCCTATCAGTCTCCTTCAAGCTGGTTCAGATTTGTCTGCTTGTTCCTGCTCAAGTAGCACGCACATAAATTGCATTGGAAAAAGTTTAGAAATATTGGAATTTACCGCATCTTTAGCTCAAATTTCTAGATCAGTCACCAAGCTGATGTCTGCATACTCAGATTTGCCAGTTACACTATATATGAAAGCAAAAAGAAAAAGGTTCTCTAAAGTTGCTTGAATCATGAAAAACAGGATTTCAGTGGACGAGTTAAAGGTATAAAGGTGGATGTTGTGGATACCACTGGCGCTGGAGATGCTTTTGTAGCTGGGATATTGACACAGCTAGCATCTGATGTCTCCCTGCTTCAGGTATCACTTTTTGTATTGAATTGAATTATGTTCTGTGGTTGTAATGTTCCATTATCCTGCATTCTGTTGGCTATTACTATACAGTTTTCATTGTGTATATGGTTTCTCACATCATGTTATCTAATGGGCAAAAAATTTTGATACTGTTTCTTGTTTGTGCACTAGGTGTGTATCTTCAGTATATGTACATTAAAGTACCTATATGATTTACTTGTAGTGTGGATATTTTACTGCCGTATTGAAACCTCTTATAGTTAGTACCCTAGATAATTAAACTCAGTTGCAATCCGGTGATGGAATGCAGCTGAAAAATCACAATTTGAACAACTATCACATATGCAGTCCAGTGATATAAGAACTTCCAGTTGATGAAGCTAAGGCCACTACTAAAACTGTGCCAATCCTTGTTCTTTCTGTAGCTACTTCTTAAATAAAAACTGGAAGTACTGAATGATTAATTTGAATTCTCGAACTTCAACCTGTCTTTCCAATTGTGTTGCACTTCCTTTTATACTTCAACTCAAAGCACATACCTATTTAATGCTAATTATGAGTCTGAATTCTTTAGGATGAGGGCAAACTTCGAGATGCCCTTCGTTTTGCTAATGCTTGCGGTGCATTGACTGTGATGGAGAGAGGAGCAATTCCAGCTTTGCCAACAAGAGAAGTAGTGTTGAACTCCTTGCTCAAGTCAGTTGCATAATATCATCCAATGTGTTAACCAGTTGTCACATAAATGCTCTTGCAAAGTTTTTCCATCTGTTCTCTTGCATAAATTCTTGTAGGGCGAAAGAATATCATTTATGAGTCGATCTAGAAGATTGTTGGCGTAGACCTGAAAACATCCCTAAATAATCGGTAATTTCTAATAATTATGTGGAAGTTCGAAGTTAAATTATTAACCACGTGTATTTATTCAAGATCAATATTCAATTCTTGAGGCTAATGCATGGGTTGCTGATTCAGTTACATTCATATCAATATGAAGTATGTATTTAGGTCCACAGCGGTTGATTAGCATTTACAATTTGGTTGTTGCTATCAGTCTGAGCTTTTACCCTCCATTTGTTGTTGTGTTGTTTAGAAATGAGTGAACACGACTTCCACAACATACCGGGTGAAATCCCCACTAGTGATGTGAACATGATTAACCCAACTTATCATAAAAGAAAGAGTATCTAAGACTATATGCTCCATGTTACTTGGCGAAAGTACAGGTTAATAAAGCTCTAATAGTGAACTTTCTATGTCGGGATTTGGTGAATCTTGTGACCTCAATGCCAAATTGTTTTTTTCTTTTCACTTTTGAATTCCCTCCCCTCCCCTCCCTTGTAGAGAGTGAAAAGTTAATTTTGGTTCAAATCATTAATAATTGAAAATTTTACCCCTCATTAAATTATAATATAAATACCATTGAAGCTATTGGTTGTTATTTATAGCTGGACAATAACACCTGTGACCTGCAATGAATATAATATGGATCCCATAAAATTGTTAGGGATAAGTTTCATTTCTGGTAAATTTTCAAGTATTTTTCCCTTTTCCCAAGTGCACGCAATTTTGAGGTGTCAAAATGTTGTCAACATCTTCCACAAAGTGTAAACAGATTGGTTGTTGCAACATTTTCTTAAGACCATTAAACCTCAATGCTCGAGTCCTAAGGCTAAGGGTGGCCATACAAACTACTAGGAATACCTATTTATAACCCAAAATTCTAACTCATTTTGTCGGATCTAATTAAGTTGCCAAAAGCCAAACTCAAAAAAGACAAGCTCTGCCTACATAGTAATCATCACAAAAAAAAAAAAAGAGGAGGCAAAGAACAAACCAAGGAATGGCTGAAGATCCACAAGACGCAGCCGATCGCGAACGAGTCTTCAAACGTTTTGATTTAAATGGTGATGGTAAAATATCCTCAGCAGAACTCGGAGAGTCCTTGAAGTTGCTAGGCTCTGTAACCTCTGAAGAAGTACAGTATATGATGGCTGAACTTGACACTGATGGGGATGGCTTCATTTCTTTTGAAGAATTCGAAGAATTTGCTCGAGCCAATAGAGGTTTGATCAAGGATGTTGCTAAAGTACTCTAGCTTTCTTCATGCATAAACTTTAATATTAGAAGCGGATGTTGGGTGTGTTTTGCGGGTTCAACTGAATTCATTGGTTTCAGCTCAAACTATATATACATATGCAAAAAAATGTATACATATAATAAATCGTATCATTCTGAAATCACGGATTCTAGCATCTAAAATTTGCCTTTGCTTACCATTTTTTAATATTCGTCCTCCATTTTGATATGTATCACTTTCAAATAAGTCATGGTTTTTCCTTCTTTATTTTCTATTGAGAAAAAATCATTAAACTTAGTTAGACTGTGACGTCTTATTCCTTAAATTATTGTTGATGTACATCTTCTCTTTTGTTTCTAAATTATTTGGTTGGTTCCAAGTTATTTGATTTAAATAAAATTTATAAATTTAAGGCAACGTGGGTCAACAACATTGACCTACCAATTTGTCTTTCTTGTATTATTATTAATAGATAATTTCATTATTTGAGTTTTAGCTGTCTTTATCTCAAATAATGTCAAGGTGACCTAATATGTGTTTATTGCTAGTGGCAAAATGGTTGTACTAATTTCTGAACCATATCTTTTCTTAAATACCTAACCTGAAACCGATTGATTAACTTTAGTTTTATTAATAAAGAAAGAGGTTAAACGTACCATCAATAGGAGGGAAAATGCACAAAGAGAATATGTTGTCAATTTCCTATAAATTTAGAAATCTAAAAAGAGTTGTATTCAACAAGAAATTTTTGAAGGTCCAAAACCTTTTTAAGTTTTAAACAAACACAAGTAATAAAAGTTCTAAATTTGGTGGCCTACTGTATATTGTCAGAAACTGCTCCCATTAGTTACAAGAAAGAGAAAGGTTTGGTTTACTGCAGTTAGTATTAATTTGGAGTAAAAGTAGATAAGTAGTAGTGAAAAATCTCAAAGCAAATGATACACTCTTTCCACACCAAACTAGAAGCCAAAGAAATTAACTTTAGTCCGGACAAGATAAGCTAAAGGTGTGCTGTGGAAAATAACAAGTAATTAGTGGAATAGTCAAGGTAACTCGTGCAAACACTACCTTTATTATAAAAAAAAAAAAAAAAAAAAAAAAAACAAGTGGAGAGCTTGGGGGCTAAAACATAGTGCATGTAGATAACTAATGAAAAATCTTTTACTTACAATCAAGGAAAGATCATGCCAAAAAACAATTCACAAACTTCTTTATGTGATCTCACAAAACAGAATCCTACTATATTTCCCCACCAAAATCAGGGCATATATACAAACAGTGTATTTTTCAATCAGACCACCACTTCTCTATCTACAAGTTAAATAGCTATCAGTTATCAACCTAGAATCCCCCCTTTCCAGAAGAATGGAGTGAGGGATAAAGGAACAATGGGAAGAAAAAAAAAAAAAAAGAACTAATTGAATTAGTAGTATTCGTATCAACGACAATAAAAATCACCATCCTCAAAGTCGGGTACTCCTAACATTGCCAAGGCAAAGTGACTATTCATTTCACTTTTTGTCCGCTGCAATTGGGGATAACACTCAGTCACACAATTATTACTGGAAATCGACTTCTTTCTGGTCAAGGAACGAACTTCTGTGCCTCTCAATGTGGCAATGATCTCATCCATATTGGACCTTCGAGACTCTTCACTGTGTATACATGCAGCTGCTGCTTGAGTCATCCGAGCTATTAGTAGTTGGTTCTTTTGAGGGAATTTGAGTCTTGGATCAAGAAGCTTTTCAAGAGCTCCTTGCTGCAGCAGCGGGTTTGCCTGAAAAGAACAAAGAACACGACTATAATTTCCAGGTCTTGTCAAAACAAACAATTGTTGATCCAATATGTTAAGCAGTCAATCATGGTAATAGCACAAGGACAGCAAATGGTCTTAATCTAGCCAAATTTTGATGCGGAGAATCCTACGATCATCAGTGAGTTGAATCTGATTACTTCAGATGCGGATTCACTCATGCATGAACTGGTCAAATTGAATGTAACCGTCTAATATACATGTAGTGGTCTCATCTATCAGCATTATCGATGCACAAGCATAATTCTAGCATGATTGTTCATCCAAGAGATTAAAAGCCTTGCACAGTCAACAAATGGGGAAAAAAGATCCTCTGTAGCAGTGACCATTTAGAACATAAATATAAACATCAGCAAGGCTGAAAGCTACCATTAAAACCAAATAGAAGGAAGTAAATGGTCTGGTCTGATTAGGTGACTCACAAATCATTGGCTATATCAAAAGATTCCTCAAATAGTAAAATCTATAATTATGCAGCAACTTTGGCGGAAGTCGAGCTGGATAATATGCATTCTTGCATTAACAATTACTAAACAGTGCTAGACTAATTTAGATATCCAAAACAACGATAAGAAAAGGCATCTTTGAAGGCATTAGAGTAAGAACCTACCCATAAAACCAAGTTCTCTTCTCCTGGTCCTCGTTTTGCTTCAATTGGCTTTCTTCCAGTTAGCAGCTCCAGGAGGACAACTCCAAAGGCATAAACATCGGTTTTATCTGACACCTTACCATGCTGAAAATATTCAGGAGCTAAATACCTGCAAATGTAATTCAAAGATAGTAAGTATAAGGATGTTGCCTACGAACAGAGCATAATGAGGATTTTATACATAATCATGCCTATTTAAGAGTTGTCAAGATAGAAACTATACCCGAATGTTCCTTTAACTGTTTTACAAAGGAAAGGTACAGAAGGTGCAGGAGTCCATGTAGCTAAACCAAAATCACACAACTGCATACGCCGACATAAGAATTAAAATATAGAATTGACCAAAGAACAATAACCAATGTGAGCTGTTAAATATGAATCTTCTTTTCATTACCTTGGGCATCTTCTTGGATGAGAGAAGAATGTTGGAAGGTTTGATGTCCCTGTGAACAACGCACCTCTCAGTGCCATAATGTAAATACCCGATTGAATCTGCGATGCCTACGGCTACCTTATACCGTGTAGACCATGGAAGTGCTGGACCACCTTTCACTCCCCTCTTCTTATCTGCAAATGAAAATCCATATAAATTAGCCCCAAAGAAATTGTGTAAACTAAAATACCAATGACCTTATTGAGAACAAAAGGAAACGAATAGTCTCACCGTGTAAATACCGCTCCAAACTTCCACAAGATACATACTTGTATACCAAAAAGAAACCCTGCTCTGGATCAATGCAAAAACCCACCAGAGGAACAATGTGTGGGTTATGGAGAGAACTAGCAATCATCAATTCCCTACAAAATGCTTTTGGAGACTCCTTGTCTTCCCTATCTAACCGCTTAATCGCAACAGTGGTCCTCATAAATCCCATTCTTCCTCTGAAAACATAGCTCAATGCTCCTCTTCCCAAAACTCTATCTACCCAATTCAAGAAAAGCAAATCAACATCACATGATTTTTTTTCAACAACTACATACGTAGTGTCATCCAAAAAGTAGGGTCTGGGAAGATAGAGTGTAGGCAGGTCTTACCCCCTCAAGGTAGCGTAGAGAGGTTGTTTCCGTTAAATGGTGGGACATTAATTTCTCTTGCAAACAGGGGAAAATAAATAAATAAAAATTAAGAATTTGAACGAAACCATTGGAATACCTTTAGAAAAATTACGAGTAGCAGAAGCAATCTCAGAATAGGTGAACCTTATTAAAGAATGAGTAACAGGAGAAATACTCCTCTCAAGTGACTGAATTTTCCTCCATTTTAGCTCTCTAGACAAGGGGTCAGTTAACCCATTGTCCAAATTCACCATCAAAACAGTAGCAGAAGAACATCTGTTCACATTCATAGACTCAAGCTCAACCTGAGAGCAAAAACTGAACCTAAAAGAAGAGTGAACAGAATGTGGATCAGCATTAATCAACTCAGTACCACAAGCTCCTGACTCAGCAAGCAACCAAGCCTTGTTATGCTCCAAACTGCTGACAGCTTTATCCTTATCATCATTATCCTTGCCGGCACCTCGCCGAAGGTGGGTCGGAATGAAACAAGCCAACCCAAAATTCCAAATCATTCTGTAAATCAAAGACTTGATTTTTAACTCATCATTTCCACAATCTTTATCAGTGTCAGTGACTAAAGGTTGAGTCCTTAGAGAATATGAAGTGTAAAGAGGCCCCACAGAGTTAATACAACTACTTTGAAGAAACCCCATTTCGAGAATGGATCTCAAAAGGCAACACAGAAACCGACAAATTTTCACAAATAACAAGCAAAAGAGAAAAAGAAAGAATCAAGAAAAGTGAACAACTTTGCCTGTAGGGAAGGATAGAGTTATTATTACCCTCAGTATTGGAGAATAAAGAATCAAATATGTAATGGGAAGTGTGGAAAAGAGTGAAGGAATTTGATTATATGCTGCAAATGGGAGAAGGTGAGAACGAAAGGAGGATAAAGAGAAAGAAAAAGATGGTCCCTTGAACTAAAAAAAGACTGACCCACTTTATTTTTTTAGTAGATGAAGTTAATGGCATTATTACACCAAGAATGAGAAAAATGTGAATTGAGATAAATGCAAGATTCTTGGTGTTAATGCTAAACAAGACAAGCAGAAACCACAAAAAAAAGAGGCTTCGTTCTTTATTGGGGATTTTGGATAAGTTTAAGACAAATGTAGGAACAGATTAATTAGGCAGTTTTAGAGGGATAATAAGAGAGGAAAAAGGGAAATTTATGGTTTAATATGGTGTTGGAATTTGGAAATTGGAATATTAATTAAGTAGGAAAATTTGATAAGATGATGGGATGTATTAGTTTGGTGACCTTCTCATCCCCCAACTACCCTTTCTTGACAGCAGGGCTGGTCTCTCTCTTTTGTCATTTCACTAAAACTTTCTTCTGCTTGGCTTAGTTGGGATAGCTGTGGAAGTTCAAAGTTGTATAAAATAATGATCATATCAAGAGAATAAGCATTTTTTCAAGCTTGAAAATGGATCATCATCCAAATGTATGCTTGTGTTACTTTCTTGCTTGATATTGTTTTACTTGATATAAGTAGGTAAAGACTTAAATTTAAGCATTATAAAATACTCATGGACCATTTGCATAACACTATGCTATAAATTATTTTATAAAGAATAAAATAATTTTTTTTAAAAGTAAGTCATTTGTAATTATAAAAAAATAATATTATTTTTTAAACTGACTAAATATAAAAGTATATTAAATAAATTAAAACAAACGAAAGAGAGTAATATTCTTTTAACTTTCGTTACTTTTGGATTCAAAGATAGGATGGCAAGAGTGTTGGATTAGGCCTCGATATTCTTTTAAGAATCCAACCAAAGGAATTAAAAAATTCTTTGGATTTAACTACTAGCAATCCGTCTAAACCTAAGTCATATCTATGAATTCTTAGGCAAATTAAAGGACAAGGGAATGAGAGTAGAGCAGTATGATCAATTAAAACTTCATGTTCTTGAACATTGCTAAATAAGTTGTCCCTTTATTTCGAATATTGTTAGGTGCCATAATGTCATAATCCTAGTTACTTTAGGTTATATAGCATCTTAATGATATATGCTACTCATTGTCAAACTAATTAAGTAATGAGTTGTGGAATGTTCATGCAATGGTGGTCATTAGTAAAAATAAATCTAACATTTATTATTTATAATGATGGTGTTTAGATCAACTCCACGTATTGATAACTTTATCACATATTTATTATTTTCCATTTAGTACAAATATAAAATAAGTAAAAGCATCAAAAGTTGAAGAAGAAATATCATTGTTTTAGTTTTAGTTTCTACTCAAATTTGAATAGTAATCTCTTATGAATTTCTCTAACTTAATTAATTGGCACTTCTATCAGACAACTGACTACTTCAATCTTTCTCAATTAGTTAATTTATCAAACAATATTACTTAGCACCAAAAAGTGTTAAAAAAAAAAAAAAAGATCTAATTCAATGTGTGGTACCGACTTTGGGACTCAGAAAGTCACAATTTAAGGGACATAGTGCTTGCTAGATCAATTATGACTTCATACTTAAAGCTGAAATCTGAGATCTCTAAGTTAAAATTAAAGAACTATGGAATAATTTTTTAGAGTAAAGTAAACATATCAAGGATAACTGACTATGAAAAGATGACTTTCAAAGGAATAAACATTATAAATTGTTGTTTTAATAAGAAGAGTTAGAAATGCATATATATAGTTGGCGGAAAATGAAAAGGATAGGAAGAGAACAAATGAAGAAGCCGTTGAGAAAAGAGTAAGCTATTTGGTTCAAGTTAGTTAAGCTAGCTGATACCACTTGAAAATTTCCCTGATGGCTAAAAATTAATCCATATCAACCTATCAAGTTCGAAGTGACAAAGTAAGAATATTTATTAATTAACTATATTTAATTGAGAGAGAGAGAGAGAGAGATTAGTATAACTTCAAGTTCGGATTAATTTTCTCCCTATTCTATGTGTGCATGAGCATGAGCGGGATTTTGTTATGATATTGTTGTAATAAGTATCGAAATAGATTGTTGTCTTTTGACTCAGATCGCCTGATTAATTGATTCCGGACAATCAAAGTCAAATGCACCACCAATTGACCTAAGGGACGACCCAACCCGAAGAGTCTCCAAACTCTCAAGGTTTAGGGGCAAAGGTATTTTATTGAGAGAGGAACAGAAAGCTAGTCCCTAGTGTACAAAAACAATAAGATGGAGACTCTATTCTTTTTTGCTTAATCAACTAGAGGACAAACACTAATATATATACTAATATATTAGGTTTAGGTTAAG
>JBDJHY010000049.1:25240460-25250675 GCA_039654485.1 Withania somnifera | reverse complement strand
TTATTCTCTTTTTCTCATGCCCTGTTTTGCGCTAGTAGAGATACTATTTTTTTTAAAAAAATTTATACTTGTT
Organism: Withania somnifera; assembly: GCA_039654485.1. Classification (NCBI taxonomy): domain Eukaryota; kingdom Viridiplantae; phylum Streptophyta; class Magnoliopsida; order Solanales; family Solanaceae; genus Withania; species Withania somnifera. Next base: position 25,250,602 of record JBDJHY010000049.1, on the reverse strand, counting down.
TGGTCTCTGGATCTGTAAAACCCACCTACCTAGAACTATTCGTTTCAAGTTATGCGACACTATGAATTTTAAAATTTGTGGTTTAAATTAAGCCCATATATAGCATGCACGGGTGTGGCCTAGTGGAGGTTGACAACTTGAGGTCTCTTGCACTTTTCTTCTTTCTCATTCTCCTCACGCTTTGCCATCTAGGTCGGGGATACCTAAGAGGAAATCCTTTTTGATTCGAATCAGTTTCTTATAGGTAGGGGCCTCCCAAGGGCTTTCCCTGCTAATGAAAGGAGGGAACCTCAAAGTGGCTCTATTTCATTATATCCCATCCATATCCCAATTCCGTTCATTTAATATCCCTTTGGTGTCATTGACATAACAGATAAGTTTAAATCTCAATACAGGTACAAAAAAACACGAGGTGATTCTTAGCATCGAGGTGTACAAAAGCTGGCTCGGAGACCAAGGCTTTTTATAAAAAACCTTAAATATTTGTGTGGCACCAAATCATGTGACATATTTTTGGGACAGAAAGGAAAAGGAAAGGTGGGACATATATTGTGACAGAGAGAGTAATTGTGGTTTTTGACTTGAGAGTTGATAATAATTGAGCTTTTGTGATACCTCATTTTTGCAACTATACCGGATGGTTATGGTTTAGTATTTTTATTTGGGTTCTGTATGTTTGGAAGTTGGTGTGTTTTTTGTTCTTTTGACTTTGGGGGGCATCAGTTGTGTGTTTGTAACTTGTTTAGTGTGGGTGTATTCAAGAGTAGCATCAAAACAATGAGATTTTGTTGTTTCTAGTTCCTTCTTTATGGGGAAAAAACACACCTTTGGTAAGGAAGTAGAGAAGTAACCATAGTAGTACTGGGATTTTCCCCCCTGGCTTTGGGCATTTGGTATTAAGAACTCACTGGTCCGACTAATCCAAATTCCTGTGGGGTATTGCTCTTCTTATCGATATGTTTCCCTTCCTAGGGGTTGAACCCCAAACCACTGGTTGACGTTAGAGGGATTCCAACCATCGCCCTTGAACAGATTACAGAAGCAATGAACTGATTTATAAGCCTAGGGGTTGAATAAGTGGGGTGATGCTTCCTAACCCCTGCTCCCTAAAAGGTTTTGTTGTTCTTTCGCTAAAGATTTATCTGAAGAATCAGTGTGTGCGCATATATATAGGTGTGTGCTAGTGTATATATCATGAAGTATGTAGTAGGTTTTCAAATTAGTTCTCTTTTTTTCAGGAAGATACTATATTTGAATGAAAATGACCATTAAAATCATGTTGCTTAGCCCTTTTTTAGAGAAGAGGATGGTCAACAAATAGTTTTTGTTAATATATTTGAAACTCTTGGAGCATAATGTGTTTATGATACTAGCTCCACTCTGACTTATTTCTTGTCATTTCTTGTCGTAGATATTCCTGAGGAATTCATGCACAAGAATCGCTTACAAGAGTTGACCCAGCGATCATCCCTAGATCGTCCTGTTTATCACACTGTCAATGCAGGCTCTCAGCATGCACCACTCTTTAGATCCAATGTTTTTGTTGATGGGGTTTGGTATAACTCTCCTAACACATTTTCACATCTAAAGGCTGCTGAGCAGGACGCTGCGAAAGTTGCCTTGATAGGCGTGAAAGAAAAGATGAAGCATGAAGGATGCCCTCTTATTCGTGAGGTTTGTTGTAATATTGCAAAATAATATGTTTATGTTATTTAGTTTTGTAAGAGTCTAAATGACTTGTATCTTAATTGCTACGTGATTTTCTCAAGTAACACTCTTCTTTTAAGGCATGTCTGATTTTTAGCTTATGTTAACTTTTAGAAATGGACCTTGAATTCTGTTACTTACTCCGTCCCATCTTATGTGGCATCCTTTGACTTGGCACGATATTTAAGAAATAAAGGAAGACTTTTGAAATTTGTGGTCTAAAATAATTTTTGAATATTTGTATGGTTGTAAATCATTTCATTAAGGGTAAACGTGTAATTTTAAAGTAATTATTTTTTCTAATTATAGTGAGGTTACATTGTTTTTGGGACGAACTAAAAAGGAAAGTGTGCCATAGAAAATGGGACGGAGGGAGTATTTCTTTGGGTGATGTTATTTAGGGTTGTATATCAGTCGGTTCAGTTTGGTTTTGAAGTTTATCAGGTTTGTTTATCATTATCGGTTTGTAGACATCCTAAACCAATATAGAATCATTAAACTATCAAATTATCGGTTATTGGTTTATTTGGTTATCATCGTTTTCGATTCGGTAACGGATTAACCGTTAACATGCCAATCACTTAAAGACAACTTAACATTAACGATTCCACTATTAAAAGACTAACACACAAACTTACAAGGGATTCATATAGAGTCAAAACAAAGCACTTCTTTTCTTCTAAAAGTGGGAAAATATGAAGAGAATACTTCGAAGAATCAATAAAATGTTGAAGACTAAGAGATCGAGAAATCGTAATTGTGAAGTGAGCACAATTTCTAAGAAGATTGAGAAACAGAGAAATCCTACCAAGAATGAGAATTGAGAAATGAGAATGAATAGAACCTGTAAAGTGTAAACTCCAACTCCTTAACTCCTAAGTCAATTAGTGTGAGGCTAGAAGTGTAACTAATTAAAGTACTTATCGGGTTACCTGATAAGAAATTTGGCCAAATCGAGACCCGACCCGATAACCCAATAATTGTAATATAGTAAACCGATAACCGAACTAAGAAATCAATAAAACCCGAACTTAGAGCATGTTTGGATGGGCTTATAAGCCAACAACCATAAGTCAAGAATTCTAACTTATTACTTTTGGCGTATTTTTGTCTTTTAGCTTATAACAAGTGCTCAAAAGCACTTTTTTATTTTACTCACACTACAGAAGTACCTAAAAACTAGAACTAGTTTGATTTTAAAGCACTCAAAATAAGCTAACAAGCTCTTAATACTAGTATATCCCCGTATCTAACCTACTAAATATTGTTGCTTTTTGATGATGCCAAAAAGTGAATATCTAACTGTGGTTGATTTGATTGTAAAACTAAACAACTCTGATGATCTTTGATGAATAAAGAACCTGGTTCCTGGACTACTTGTACTGGAAACAACTGCTAAAAGAACCAGGTCCATGTACACAATTATGATTGAACCTGATCCTTGTGCAAGAAACATATTGATCTGATCAGGCTCACATAACTTAGCCACTTAATGGGTTGCAATGAAGGGAAGATTAGTCCCATGAAAGACTTAGGTAAGAGGTCACATCTTACTGAGTTATGATGCTCAACATGAAGTGGTTCTTAAGGGAAGATTGAACCTGATTGCACATGCGAGTACAATGATTGAGTTATGTTTTGCTATGGTTTTGTCATGATCAAAATAGGAGAGTTTTTTGAGCTAAGAGCCATGAGTTTGGGAGCTATGTGCTAAGCTATCAATGTGAAGTTTTGATGATTAACATATTATAAAGCAAAATGTAACAAACTATTGCAAGAACCAGATATTATACATGTGTCAAATAAGGACTGGTAGTGATTATGATTAGGAATTACTGAAGAACCAGTTTCTTGACATGTCTACTACAAGAGATGCTATCAAAAGTACATTGCGAGGAGGGAAGGAACTAAATCTTTCACATTAGACTGTAAGAACACAGATGATTGAGAGAAAACAAATTCTAAGTGCATTGATGGATTCCGAGTAATCCAGTGAGGCAAGGAACAGGAAGTGATATGGAAATATTACCATATTTGAACACAATTTAAAAGCTTTGTGTTATGCGACACGTTTAAATGGTCTTGTAGTTGAATCATTTTTCTAGTCTGTTCTTAGTATGCAAAGGGTGAAGACAAAAAGAAATGTTTTTGTTTGGAAATAAGAGAACGCTAACGTCTGAAAGAAAGATGTAAATCAAGTCAAACTTGTATTAGGTTCTTGGATTTTTGAACTGATCCATGTTGAATTGGGTGATCAAAAGACAACCATTTATTCCTCTATATAAAAGGGTCGTATTGCCGTTTTAAAAGATAACTACACAGAGAGGAGGGCATACAAAGAGAGAATAAGAATGAGGTCTTATCATAGAGTTTCTTCAGCTTGAGAGAGAGTCAATTGGTAACAATAAAAGAACCTTTTCCTATCCAGATTGTTATAACGGTTTCTACTGTCGGGTTTGATTCGTTGAGCTTAACTTGTAACCTTTGTCTTCCTAGTGATTTGTCTTAGGTGTTTTTTGAGTTGTAATGGTTTCCTTGACTAAGTAGAGTCCTTGAAGAAGTGAGCTACAATTAGGAGAATTATAGATGGACTATAGTGATAGATCCCTCGGTTATAAAGTTGTGATGTAAAACAGTGATTCAAATTTAGCGGTAATTTCGGTGGGAAATCATACAAGGTAGGTTGTGATTTTTTTATCGAAGGGAGAGGAGTTTTTTTCTTTTTTTCATCACCGTGGTGTTCGGGCTAGCTTTAGCGTACCTCGACTAAATTCACGAGATACCGGCCACCTCCCACCAGCAACAGATACCAGGTTATTTTGTCTTCATACTTCTTTATCCCACTTCGTTGATACTAGTCCACACCCTTGGGTGCTTTTAGGGAGAGGAGTTTCTCCATGTAAAAATCTCGTGTTGATTATTTTAATTCACATTTACTTCTTGTATAGTTGCTGGTTCTTGAGTATATAAGTGCCATCAGAAAATAACACTAGATTTTTCATGAGAAACCCAGAGAGAGAGAGAGAGAGAGAGAGAGAGAGTTGGGGGGGGGGGGGGATTGCTTGTTCTTGTTTGTATAGTTTGAAAGTCTGAACTAATGCTCCTAAGATCAGTTGATCCAGCTCTGTTTCAACTCTTGGTCCAATCAACCCTATAAAAGCTCTCTATATCCATTACACCAAAGCTGGAACTGGAAGGTGTTCTCTGACAGTCTGAATTATATATCTCCTTTTTCATATTACTAATACTGATTTACCTTGTGTACTTTGTCTAGGATACGATGTTTTGCAAGTCTATCCTGAATGAATATGCTGTTAAAATGAACCTGGAGAAACCTACTTTTCAGACGGTTCAATCTGCAGCACTGCTTCCTGTTTTCAAGTCAACAGTAGTATTCAATGGTACTCATTATACAGGAGAAACTGGGAAAAACAAGAAAGAAGCTGAACAACTGGCTGCTCGAGCAGCAGTTATTTCCATCTTAGGTCAACCGCCTTTTCCCAAAACCCTTCTAGAAGAGGAAGGGGATCTCAATATCTAATCTTTCAGGTGCTTACTTGTAACAAAGTGTTATCTTTTCATCACTTATTTTGCAGAAACCAGTGATGGAACTGTCATATTTGAGATCATCAAGTCTAAACGCAAGCTTTATGCTGCACTCTATAAAATTCAATATACAGGTGATTATAATGCCGGCTTCATGCCAATGGAAGTTGGTCGTTCAGTTCATTTGGATAAAAGAAAAGAAGTTGAAATTACTGAAGGTGCTGGGGAAAAGACGTGTACGGGGCTTTTAGCGTACAGTTTGGGACAACCTAGTGATCTTCAGGCATCAAATCAGCTTCATTCATTTAAAAGACCAAAATCAGGATCTTCATCAGTGGAAGTGGCTCCTCCCATAGTATTTGCGCCCCCTGTCCTGGATCCATCGTTGCTCTGCTCAACTTCCGGTAAGAAACGGCGAAACAAGAAAAAAGCAAAGAAAAATGCGGAAGTTGACCCTCAGTAAGTTTTCTAAATTGTTAGAATGTATCAATTTTTGTTATGCATGTCTAGGTAATTGTATAGTGAGTAAACATAGAATGGTTTTAAAGGTTGTTCCATAATTAGGTTTGCTATTAATTATGAACTTTTTTCATTTCATGGAACTTAAAGTCCTCTGATATCAATATGTTAACAACCAATCATATATGTGCTATGTGCATTTTTTCCCTTTTCTGTCTATATTCCTCCTTTTTCTTTTTATGAGTGACTAAATATACCCTCCTTTCTCTTTTTATGAGTGACTAAATTTATCTGTTTGCCCCTGGTATTACATCCTCCCACGTCCTTTGTTCGTTACAATTTCTTCTTGACTCTAGAAATTGGTTTCCAGTTAAATAGACCTTATCAAGTCATAAATCTATTAGTTGACCATATTATAAATATCTTATTGAGATGAACACAATAGTAAAACTCGTCCTCAAAAGTTCTGCAACAACACAATGGTTCGTTTGTTACTTGCCTCCTGCTTGTATGAGTTAGAAACACTTAAAGTGGCTCTCAGTTACACACTCATATGAATCTAAGATAAAGAAAAACTTGGAGAAGGGAAAGAGTTTATTTTGTGAAACAACCTAGTTGAATAAGAACCATTTCAAGAGCTGTTATTTACTTGTGGATGCTTAGCCATTCTCATTCGAGACTTAGTTTTTGCTTTCTTGAGGTTTTCCTCTTTGACTTATTCAGGGGAATATATTCAGTGTTTTGCCTTTTTGTATTCAAGAGCACTTATTGTGATCTGTGTCAGTATAAACTGTAGCAGGAAATTTGGAACTCTCAATCAACTGATTCATCTGTGACTAATAAGCTCTGTCCATCTCTCACTACGCTGATCATACTACTTAATCATATTAATCTGACTCCTAGAGTAACCATATTATGAGTTTTTCTGCAATGATAGTCCTACGTGTTTTATCAACCCAAGTATTCCTCAGTTGTCTTCGTATTCTTAATCACGTGTTTCATTTGCTTAATCAACATATCCTATTATTTATGCCGGGTGCCTGTTGCTACGTTGCCATTGGCTCAAGTTCCTCCCTGCTCGGTGACACAGTGAGTTTCTTAGGCGATTGTTAGTGGAAGAGGTAAAGGAATTCAATGAATCTTGTTTAAGTTTGTTGAAATGGTCCTTTCTTACAGGTGTACTCTCATCCTTGAGGAAGAAATTTCCTACTTTGGGAGGAATATCTTCACACTATAGTGGGTTCTCATAAACATGGTAATCCTCAAGAAGAGTTCCCACATCAACATGTTGTCCCACCCTAGACATTTTGCAAGGAGTGATTTCATCATCATATTCAAACAAGACATTACACTTAAAGAGGGAACTATTATTCGAATAAAAAGACTTCATACACGTAAGTTCGCTCTCGAATACAACAACATCATTGTTTGACACTTCATTAAACACAATATTTCTATGAGCAAGATGCGAAATAGGATCATTAAAACATAACTCTTTCACAAGCTCATTCTTATTTAATAATTAACTCTACTGAATTCATCACTAGGTTGAGACTTATTATACATTTTCTCAACTAATGGAGTATATTTTAATATAAATCGATCAATAGCATTACCACAACTCAATATACTATCTTTTAGAGTACATGTAGCAATACTTGTTGGAAATGAATTGTTCTCAAAAAGAGAATCAACTCGGTTTTGAATAGGATTAGCTAGTGTTCTAACATCCTCCATAAGAATAGTATCACTTTATGGCAATGTAGTATATGACAATGCACAATCAATTAAGTTGCATGTGTCAACACTAGGTGGACTTGAATTATTCTTGCTAGAAAAATCAATTCTGCCATCTAAGGATCAACTAGTGTTTCCTTCCCTCATTCTTTCTTCAACTTCCCTAACTTGCCCTTGCAATTCAACCATTTCCCCACTTAATCTTGCATTCATACTTGTATGCCCTTGCAGTTCAACCATTTCCCCACTCAATCTTGCATTCATACTTGTAAGATTCTTATTTATCTGTTTAATGAAAAAGTCACTGTATAGCCCGAGTTCTCCCCTTCTTGAATGGTTTCTAAAGGTTGGGTCATAGCTGCCTGCAAAACGAGCACACGAAGTTAGTATCAAAATTGTCTCACGTTCACTTTTTATGTGGCTCTCACTTAACCTCTAAGGCTTCTTCCCATAGTTGATTCCAAACTCACTTTAATCAATTCAACTCAAGGTCTTGAGTTTGAAGGTAAATGGTTTTTTGTGACTTCGAACAACCGGACAATTAAAATAGCAAATGAACTTGAGCCAAGAATTAACAACGATTATGTAAAGCAAATAAAGCACAAAAGAAAAATACAAAAGAAAATCGAACACTAAAACTAGCTAACAATCAAGTAGATCAATTACTAATTGTTATAAATAATGAAAATGAAATTAAACTAAATAATTGAAACAAAAAAAAAGTGATTGTGTCAAAGAAAAGAAATAATAAGTATTAAAGATTGTTCTAGAACTCTGCACTACGCGGTGGAAAACAAGGACCCTAGAGAACGTTTGGTAAGTTTGGTAAGTTCTCCACCCTGAGAACTTACCAAACGTTGTCTGGGTGGAAAACATACCAAACGTTACTAAACAAGTGTTAAAGATTGTTCTCTAGGCATACAGAACCACCCCTAGAACTCTGCTCTACGCGGAACTCTCCAACGAGGAGGAGCTAAGGCTAGACCTCAACCTGCTAGAAGAAAAGAGAGACAACGAGGTCATCTCGGAGGCGAAATACAAGCAAGCTACGGCCAAGTACTACAACGATAGGGTAAAAAATACCCAATTCACCACAAGCCAGTACGTCCTCTAAAAAATAAGGCCAGCCGTGCTGAGAAGACTCGAAAGCTGGAAGCAAACTGGAAAGGCTCATATAAGGTAACCGAAGCCTCAAGAGCAGGAAGCTACAAGTTGGCAAGACTGGATGGTAAGGAAGTACCCCGGACCTGGCATGTAAGTAACTTACGTAAATTTTATCATTAAAGTTGTGTTTTGTTCATGTACTTTAAATCAATAAAAAAACTCTGTTATACTTTATGGCTATGTCTCTCGTACATATTTCCTCCTTCAAATAAATCGACCTCATCAAAACAAGAGCTCAGTTCGGCCAGACATCACAGTCATTAAATCAACCTCATCAAAATGAGAGCTCGGTTCGGCTAAATGCATTGCAGTCATTAAATCGACCTCGTCAAAATAAGAGCTCGATTAGGCCAAAATGCGCCGCAGTCATTAAATTGACCTCATCAAAATTAGAGCTCGGTTCGGCCAAAACGGGCCGAAGTTATTAGATCGACCTCATCAAAATGAGAGCTCGATTTATCAAAAAATGCCCTACCATAAAGAAGCACCTCAAACCAGGGCAAGGAAGAACTCAGTCCGGGCCCAAGGTGCTACTTTACTTAACTAATTCATTTCAATTACTTTATGAAAAAACCCCCAAGTATGGGGACACAGAAATAACAAAGAAAGAATGCGAGTTGTACATCAAGTATGCGAATCACAAACCGTCAAAAGGGAAAATATATAGATATAGATTGTACATTTACATAAGTTTACAATGCCGACACTAATGCCTACGTCGAGAGACGGCCCTACCCCGGCCTTTTCCCTGCTCAGGGACTCAAGGGGAGGATACAACTACTCGGCTTATGCTAGCTCGTAAATTCCTCCGAAAATGCTGAGGCATTTTCTTCACATCTCCATACATGGCCAAGACTTTGTCCAAAATGGCCTTATTTCTTTGAACACGGACGACTTCTCCCCCTGTGTGGAATCCAAGCTAGCTAGCATGACTGTCAGCTTGGTAACCTGCTCCTCCACCTCATCTAAGGAGAGGAGCCCACCTTCCTAGAATACCATCCGCTCATAATCATAAACCTGATATCTCAAACGGGTCACCTCAGCCTCACGGTGAGCAAAGTTTAGCTCGCTCTCCGTGACCTGGGCTTGGAGCTCGGACATTTGAACCTTTAACCTAGGCACCCGAGTTTTCAACTCATCAGCCCGGCCTCTCCAGAAAGCCAACGACCTCTTAGTATTATCTGTAAGAGTCCGAACGTCAGCCCGGAGGACAGCTACCTTCAGCTCCATTTCTTCATTCTCACCCCGAAGATGGTCCCTCTCATCTCGACATTCCTTCATCAACTGAATTAAGCCACCAAATCGCGCGTTCTGAGAAAAACGAGTCTGAAAGTATCAGATAAACTCATTCTTCAGCCATAACTCCCTATCCCTCGCATGGATGAGTGCCTTTAGGGAAGAATTCTCTGTCTCCAATTGACCAAGGATGTAAAGGATTAATCTCTGGGGAAATCAGAAAAAATGAGAGTCAGACAGAACAGGGAATAATAAAATTTTATTAATAAGGCACGAAGGCCTAAGATAATTAC
>JBDJHY010000049.1:25193656-25206136 GCA_039654485.1 Withania somnifera | reverse complement strand
AGGAGTTACCCAAACTGAACAGGAGGCTTGACAGCACAAGGTCTCGACTGCGGCAAGGACAAGGCAAAGCTATACTGTCCCGGGGCTGGCTCGACAGGCATGTGCAGGCAGCAGAGAAGGCAGGCAACGACATTGGCGAGGGCGAGGCTCGCGGGGCTGCGAGGCAGTTGCAGAGCGGGTGGGCGAGCGGGCTGTGCTCGCGGTGAGCTGCTGCATAGTGTATCACGAAGGCGAGGGCGAGGCTACGTGCGTCTGGGCGTGGGTGATCGACGGGCTGTATGGCTCATTGCGGCGATACGTGCGGGCGTGGGCTATCGGTGAGAGATGATCGGCGATGGCACTAGGCGAGGGAAGGAGAAGAATTGGCTTCTGGTTGAACAATGAAATAAACTCCCTTTTCTTCTTTTGATTAACCAAAGTGGAGGACAGCGATTTAGCCCACCTGAAAATGGAAAAAAAAAAAAAAAAAACACAGAGGGACGGGCATTTTCGTAATTGGATAGTCAGTACGAAAAGCATTGGAGAAATGAGAACGACGAATGACTGATTTGAGCAGTTGCCAGATTGTCAGCGCCAACTCCACTACTCACTCGCCGCCGATCTTCTATAGAACATCCTTCATCCTCGCCTGGATATTCTATATTCTCTCTCGTTCCATCTGAGTCGGCAACATAAGTGGACACTTTTACTGCATCATTTTTGAACTTCGACCTTAAAATTAGGGTTTTGAAATGAGCGATTTGTTGGAGAATTTGGGATCCGAGGAAGCATTAGGACCTGAATCGAGTATAATGAAGGAGGAATTGTGTATGGATATAGATCCTCCCTTCAAAGAAAACCTCGCCACCGCTGAAGATTGGCGAAAGGCTCTTGACAAGGTGGTTCCTGCCGTCGTTGTTCTTCGTACCAATGCTTGTCGAGCATTTGACACTGAAGCTGCTGGTGCTAGTTATGCTACGGGCTTCGTTGTTGATAAGCGTCGCGGAATTATACTTACAAATCGACACGTTGTAAAACCTGGTGATTACAAACGTTAATCTGTTTTTACTAACTTTAGACGTCGGCAAGTTAGTATATATTGTTTAAAGTTCAATTCTTTGGCATGATGGAAGTGTTGATTGTTGTTTGCTTTGTAGGACCTGTGGTGGCTGAAGCTATGTTTGTGAACCGTGAAGAGATACCTGTTTATCCCATATATAGAGACCCTGTGAGTTCATTTTCAAGCTCATCTTTGCTATCTGTGTGGCATTTCAGTTTTATATAATGCAAGTCTCTTCATTTTCTGAGACGTTTCTCATTTCCACTAACAAAATAATTGCGTGCAAGTTACACATTTTTCAAGATTCCAGTTAGTAAATTATTTAGATTTTGAACTTTGATTGAAATTTCTTATTTAATATTTTAACAGTTAGCTCAATCATTTGTTTCTACTATTGATAAGAACTCCAGGTCTATTCAAGTAATGCCACATAACATGAGAAGGAAGTATGCTTCCCGATTCTTGCTTAAAGTCCCAAGAGTCTAGTCAATTTTTGCCTTTTGGCTTTTGGAAACATATGTTCCATATGGGTTCGTTATATACAGACTTCCAAAGGGTTTTATAAAAGGTCTTGGGCTAGTCCACTATTGTCTGCCCTTTTCTTATACATTGTATTAGATTCATTTTTTGTACCCAGTCTCAGCAAGCTGTTGAAATTCATGCTTGACTCTCAAATCTTCAGTTATATGTACAAAGAAGTCTTGTATAATGTTCTCCTACCTAGATTATACACAGGACTTTCAAAACAATTAAAATAACAACTTTGCCTCAATTTCAAACAAGTTGGGTTTGGCTATATGAGTCTTTGATTCTCCATTTAAGCTCAAATCTTGTCATCATCAGATTTTATTGGTAAACTAAAATCTTTAACCATCAGGTTTAAGACCGAGTTAAACTAAAAGCGACAGATAAGGTAAATATATACAATAATTTGGAAGTTCTCTAACAAGACTAAATCACGTTTCCCACTAGTAGATATCATTTATATGGATTGTTTTCTTCCATCATAACCCATCTTTACCTATGATTTTATTGGTCCCACGGAATTGTAGTTATTTTGAGACAACTTCAAGGATTTCATCACGAATTGACAATTCCAAAAGGGTATATGAAAATTTTGGCTGCTTCATCTATTGGTTTAACTTTTAAGGTTTTAGATGGATGTTCATGTTATTTTACCAGAAGGCAAAAAGAAAAGTAGAAGGAAAAAGTAAGTACCAAAGTTATTGACCTCATTTCTGTTGATGTGAGTTACACATAGTGGGGGTGAGATTGTGCTCCCTTGCTTGTTGGTTTTTTCTAGGTTCTAATAAAAGAAGAAAGAAAACATTTGGACAATTTCAAACCGGTGCAAGGGTTCTGTTTTATGTTTGGATTTTTTGACAATGGTTTTGGGGCTAGGGTTCTGTTTTATGTTTGGAAAATAGTGAGATGTGAAGTTATGGGGCTAACTATCATTTTTTTGACAATGGTTTTGGGGATAAGTATATCTTCCTTTTATTCATTTGCCATTGCACGTTAAAATAATTTATTGTTAAAAAAGAATTTTTCTTTGATTTATCAACTCATGACTATTTCATGAAGCAGAATAATCAATAATATAGCTTGAAGATTAAATAATTAAAAAAAGGATCCCATTCAAATTATGGAATCACCATATATCATTTAACTTGATTAAATAAAAATGGATTGTGTCACATTGTTAATTGAAAATGATGTAATTTTCAACAATTCTGAGTAATTGTCTGTATATATTTTTAGTTGGATGCAAGCATCTGCACCCTTATTCCTATTACCTTCCACCACCCAATCCATTAGTATTCGAAGGGTCTCCATTGCAAATAGAAATACCAAGTGATACTCTCGTCGTCTCATTTTATAAAGGCTATATTTGACTGGACACAGAAGAAAGAAAAACTATTACCACATGCCAAAGCTACTGTTAGAACTTGTAATCCTTAAAATGCCTCGACATATTTATGACTATAAGAGCGTGTCATTTGGGGTGACATGGAAAGTTTAAAGTTAGAGTTACATATATAAAACTCTGTCATTCTTCATGAAACAAACTAAAAAGGAAAATGTACCATACAAAATGAAGCAGAGGAAGTATGTCTGTGTTGACTTCAATTTGATGTTTATAAGTAGGTTAATAGGGACAATGAGAGATACTAAAGGATACTTGTCAATCATATTCTGCACTTATTTATTTTGTCGTGAATGAACCTTATTGATCGTCTTTTAGGTTCATGACTTCGGATTCTTCCGTTATGATCCTGCTGCGATACAATTTTTGAGCTATGAAGAGATTCCTCTTGCTCCGGAGGATGCTTGTGTAGGACTAGAAATCAGGGTTGTTGGTAATGACAGTGGAGAGAAGGTATGTGGATGGGATTTTTTTTCTATTGCCTTACTTTGCTTTATGAATGATGTATCCAAGCGGAATACTCTTTTCCATGAAAGGACTTCGTTAGATTATTATTGTATTAAACTTGTCATATTCTGCCAGATTATGACTAATGTTTCCTGTAACTGATCAGAAGGGAATGAAATGAAATCTTGCCTATTTGTTATAGCATCTTCAATGGATCAGTAAATGGGTTAAAACTTTCTGGAATGAGTGTTCCGACTCTTGGTAACTTTGATGGATATGACGTACCCCTCGAAAAATGCTCATGGTGAAGGCGTTATGACTCGGGGAAAAACTTTGGAGGCCTGATAGCACTTAAAACTTGTAGAGGGGGTAAATAGCTCTTGATATATAATCTACTTGTAAACTATGCTTGTATTGTTGAATGCTTACATATGGTACATGTCTTAGTCTTCAAGGTCAAGCATTAAAATCTGTAGGCTGTTCACTTTGACCTATGTGTTCTTGTAGATTGGAAGCATGAAATAATGTGTATTCCAATCCAAGCCCTGAAGACAAGCTAACTATCACAAGCCTTTACTTTTACCAACCACACTCCTGTCCTGCATTTGAGCTGGCATGAGCGTTAGGGTTGTTTCTTAAGTACAGTGATTATGGTGGTGTCTATTACTGATGCATTCATGTTGTTTTTTGTAGTGGCTTCGAGATCATTTTTAATCATTTGAGACTGGACTTTTAGGCTGGCCGGGGGGGGGGTATGTTGCATCCGTAAAACCATCCAGTGGATCTGTGTGTGACCTACATTTACTTGACCAAATAGCTCTATATTTTAGGTTTACTCGATCTATTGTTATTCTGAGGTTTATTCTAGTCATTTAATGGATATTAGGTGAATACTCTTTCCACAAGAGTAATTTGAAATATTGGATTCTTGAGGTCTTTTAAGAGCTAGCTGCCACTATTACTAAGTCTAGTACTAAGTTATCCATTATTCTTTTCTGTTTCTAACATTGTTTTGCAAACTATAGCTTAGTAATTCTCTTATATGGTTCTCTTTGTTGAGTCACATCTTTTTAGGCTCTCTTTTTCCTTTACCGACATAGTTGTGCAGCTAAAAATTATGTTTTAGCTTACTAGTTGTCTTGTATGTTTCTCCGGTTTGTTGTGTTACATAACCTTTATTTAGGCTCTGTCATTCCTTTCATTGCATCCTTTTGATTGGTTTTGAGGGGCTATATTTTCTGAAGAAATTTTCATATTCTGTTTCTTTTTTCTTTAATCTGGATTATGCAGGTGTCTATTTTAGCTGGAACCCTTGCTCGTCTTGATAGAGATGCTCCGCATTATAAAAAGTATGTCATGGTCTACGTAAAAATATTATTGTTGTCATGTTTTTGGTTGAAGTAAGTGATTTTAATAAGAAGCATCAACAAGATGCAAGAGTTACAGGATATAGCAATTGAGCTTACGAAAAATGACTGGTTGGCTGTACAAATTCTATCTAAGCCAGAACTAGAGAGATAATAAATTCCACAAGATGTTCTGCATTAATCACGAGATGCAAATTGGAAAGGCTTATCAACAGACTAATGGTCTACCTAAAATGTTCGATGACCTGGAGATCTCATGTAATTCCCCTAAATGATATGGTTCATAAGAATCTCATTAAGTGTTCGAAATTCTTGTTCGAAATTCTTATAAAATTTCTCTCTTTCATCAGAATGGGTTTTTTGTTGTGCAGCCAATTGGAATTGCCTATTGATGATCTTTTTCGTTCTCGTATATGATGAAGCTGATTATTAGCATTAGATTCTTGCATATTTGAGTACTAAGCACAAATTATAGGCTTCTGCCGTTTTAAGGTGTTCCTTTTCCTCTCTTTGGTTTTGGGTGAAATGATTATTTCATATCAGCTACCTCAAAATCTATGTAGTGAAGATTGCTGCTTGGCGTTATTGCATGTTGAGGACTTCCTTACTGTCCCAATACAATGAGCAAATTAATGCTATAGGATGTTAAAATGATCTTGCTTTAAATCAAAATAATTAAACTATGAATTTATCATTTGTCATTTCTATTGTAAGTCATGTTTGTAATGTTGGTGATGTCCTGTATAACATTTTGTCATCTCCGTGGTGCCACAATCTACTTTGTTTTTCGTGTTGCAAATGTTTGATAGTACAATATATTCCTTTTGATAACTCCAATTTTTGTTGCAGGGATGGATACAATGATTTCAACACATTCTACATGCAAGTAAGCAGTGACTTGAATAGAAATTTTGGGCTTGTTAGCCCTTACAAATAGTCCCTTTTATTTGTCCATAGCGCACTTTATCATATATATGACAAACATGTAACTTGTCAAGGAGAAAAGGTGGCTTAGAGCATTTAAGGAGCATATGTGGACAAAAATCTATGATGCTGTAGTTGAAAGAAGGGGATTCTAATACAACGTTATTCATAGACTAGTGGTCGCTAATAGGCAGATGAACTTTGTTGAATTCAGTGTTGTCAAAGACGCACTTAAAGAGCACTTAAGCCTTGAAGTGACACTCAAAATGTGTTGAGCGCTTTGCCTTGCTTAACATGCGCTTCAATGTCAACATCAAGGTTTTGAGTCATACTTTTTCTTGTCAATTAGCTTCTTCTGCAGATGCGACATTAAACAATTGATATTTCACTTTATCGTAATGTTTTTCAATTTCTTTGTTCATATATTTGGCATTCATGCTTATAATTATTTTTATTGGGCTAAACATATCTGTTTGCAATTTTTTCTCCATTGCACCTATTTCACTAAAGCCCACATTTTATTTGTACTTTGTACCTAAAGCTCGTACGGACCTTAGAACTTTTTTGCTTTCGATGACACTGGTTGAATCAATGTTACTAGGCGACACAATGTACGATGGCTTGGATGTTATGGGGACCAGTAGAATTTATATTATACTTAAGTGTACAAGAAGGAGAGTTGAAGGCCAATAATGCATCGGGGGTGGGGTGGGGTTGCATTTAGTTGATAAAGGATTAAAATAAATTTTCCATCTACTGTGTGAACCACCTGATCTTATAGTTAAAAGCTGTTATTAAGGGAAATAGAAGTCTATTTTACTTTTGTGTTCTTTGCCAACAGGCAGCTTCTGGGACTAAAGGTGGGTCAAGTGGCTCCCCTGTAATAAATTGGCAAGGGAGAGCTGTTGCTTTGAATGCTGGGAGCAAGTCATCAAGTGCTTCTGCATTTTTCTTGCCATTAGAACGGGTTTGTACACGTTTTTTGATCCTCTCTTTGTTAAAGACCTCTCTATGCTATTTCTGAAATGTGGAAAGTGTGCATTTGACAGTTAAGTCTTAGATTAACTAGGTTTTTAAATATGACTCGTGAGAATTATTATCAGAGACTGTTGCTTTCCAACAACACTATAGCATTGGAAAGGTCTTGATTGACTTCTTGAATGGGCAAACTTTTAAAATTTTAAACTTCTCTGGAATTGGTTATTTGCATTTTGATTTCTGTCCTTCTGTTCCTAAATCTCTTATAATATTGGAAACTATGTCCTTCATTTGATCAGCTATTTTTTCTTTCTTCTTCTTCTGGGTTTCTGTTATCAATGTGCACTAGTCCCTGATATGCAGGGTAATTTATCTCAATCTTTTGAATTGTCTTTTTGTGCTCTATGGGGTATAGGATCGAAATTCTTTATTTCATTGAAACACACTGAAAATTTTATTTCATTTTCCTATTTGGTCCTTCCCTGTTATTACTCATTCATCATCCTTGCAATAGGTTAATATCTGTGAGGGGATTTGAAATCTAAAGTTTCTTTTCATATGACTTGCACTCTATTTTATGGCCTATTTTATATACAATTACTATGTGATAATGGCCTTTTTTTTAAATTAAGATTAATTTCTTCCAAACAATCTCTACCTCCATGAGGTAGAGGTAAGGTCTGCGTACACTCTATCCTCTTTAGACCCCACTTGATGGGATTTCACTGGGTATGTTGTTGTTTTTTACAAAAAATGGGAGTACAGATGGTTACTAGCTTTTCATATTCTTTGTGTTTGCGTTTATTTTATTTTCCTTGTTAAGAGTTTATGTTTAACTATGTCTGAGCATCTCAATTCTTTAACTGCCTGGATGAGTCATGTTGGTTACTTATTTGGTGGCATTGAACATATTCTGTTTCCCTGAATCTTTTGCCTCCGAACCTATATTGCTGGTTAAGGTCTGAACATTCTTTGTTATGATGTAAATTAATTATTAATTAACAAACATACGCACATTCTTCTTTTTGTGTTTATAGGTTGTCAGGGCACTAAAATACTTGCAGGAAGGAATGAATCTTACTACAAATAAATGGGAGGCTGTGACTATCCCTCGTGGTACGCTTCAGGTTTGTTAGTTCTGTTACCTTATCACTACTCCCCCAAATCCTTCTACTTCTCTCCATTAGAGTACCGTTTTAAACTTTATTTCTTTGTGAAGTGATTGCTCCTGGTGAATGGTAGCTCTTTCAAGTTTCTTTACTGTGAAACACTATCTAATTTTAGGCCTGTGAAAGTAACTAAGTATATAAATATGATTCTTTCTCCGATGTTCATGCTTTATTAAGCTGGATATGATAAATGTCTTATTGCTTTCAAAAGCATTATAATCTCTAGGTTGGGTTTGCCCCCAGGGCTAGTTCAGTGACAAAGGTCGAAGACTTGTGATTTAGATCACAGGTTCGAGCCCTAAACTAAGCCTGATATTTAAGTAGAGAAAGGTAGAGGCGCGGGCCCATTATCCCCGAGTTTCGAAGATGCGGTTGGTCCAAAGGGTTGTCCCCTTATAGATTTCTTGATCATTCCATAAAAAAATGAATCTCTTGGCTGGGTTTTTATTTTTATTATTTTTATTTTTTTTAATTTTTTTTTATCTTGGCTGGTATTTTTGATAACATGGTGTAACAGATTTTTGTAGTAATGTGATGTCTCTAAAAAGGCAAGGAACTCGATTCCAGTTCCAAATGCATCTACTTGCATCTGTCCACATTATAACAGAATTGATTTTTCACAAAACAGTGGTGCTGGAGTTCCCACTTTAGATGTCAGTGTATCTTCTGTTGCATGGCATGGTCAGACATTTCCTTGATATGTACTTGAATAAACTGATCCTTCATGTTTGATCATCCTTCATATGAGTAAATCTCCATAGATATCTGCTATAAGTGGAGTTATGTGTTAACTTTTATGCGATATGTGTTTTTGTGTTTGACCTCTTTTTCCATGATAATTGTTGCTATATCTAATTGAAGTTTCTCGAGGATAAAAAATGTATCTACTTCTGACATGCTTGTACACCAAGGCTCTTTAGGAACCATCTGGACATAAACTTTTTCCTTTTTTTCCAAAACATTATTTGGTTATCCTTTTTTTCCAAAACATTATTTGGTTTATATGTTAGACTGATTTCCTGTTATTTTTGAAGATAAGTTCAAGTTTTTTAGTGAGATCATTTTTCCACCCGCGGAACTTCAACTGTCTTTCAAGTGAAATGCGTGTCCAAACCTAGTTTCAAAGGCTTGATTGACCCTTGGGATTGAATCTGGCTAGGGGGTGCCCTCGTAAAGACTAAAACCTCGTTACGCCGAAAATAGTAGAGGTGCGACAGCGCTTTGGTAGTGAGTGGAAACTTACTTTCTGTCTGGTTAGTAGGAATTTCTTGCCTGCTAAGGGATTAGTCCAAGTTAGACCGAGAAGTAAGAGTTTGTAATTGAAGTCGGGGGGGCTGAATAGAGAAATTCTCTTCCCAAGCAACTTCAACTTCCAAATACCAAGTTTCCGCTTCAACTTCAAAAACTCTTTTTTCCTAATATGTCCAAATGCCTACGTATTTATCTTTATCTTTTAGTGATGGTCAAGTGATGAACAATTTTCAGAATTCAGAAACTGACAAACTTGTTTTCTAGCTGTTGTGTTTCCGCTCACCCCTTTATGCTTCTCCACTTAAATACCAGACTTTCGTCTGCGATAGAGTTTGAACTTGTGAGTGCGCGTTACCCAAACATCACAAGCTACAATTTTTCCACTAGACCAAAGCTGACCCTTTAGAATGTTTTCTTCAGTCTGACAGCTTAATGTGGTATAGATCGTAATCTCTCTTGATATGCCCGTTTTATCATTGGACCAATGCTTAATGAGTCTCAAGTTTTTGATCCCATCTCAAGCTACTTCTTGCATATTAACTTGGCTTCCTCAGTATGAAATTCCTTGTTCCAAAGTTGCAAGAGGTTACTCACCTTACTTTATAAGCAAATGCTGAATTTGGAGAAGAATCTTAGTTCTTATCTTTGGCAGATCAGATAGTCATGGTCATAGTGGATAGTAGTACATTATATGGCATTTGCATATTTGCTTGTTAAACTGTACATGAGTCCTCTGAGATGATCTTAAATGAGTTTTATTCTTTGAAGGTTTGTGAGGCCTTTGACATGTCTCGGATATAAAAGCACAGTAGTTTTAAAAAAATAGAAGGTCCCAGAGAGATGAGGACCTTCTCTCCTCTCTGCATCTTCTTTGCACGAGCTTCTTTAAACCCGAAAACAGATTTTAATTACGTGTATTAAGGATCATGCCATTTCAAATCAAAGAGAAGAAAACATAGGTCAAGTGAGGAAACCGTAATTTCATAAGTAGACTTGGTTAATGGTATATATGTTTTTTTATAGGTAACGTTTCTCCACAAAGGATATGATGAAACTCGCCGGCTTGGCCTCCTTAGTGCCACAGAGCAGGTAAGCACCAAAATATTTTGTCGCAAGCACTATTGCTAATATATTGATGCAATAATCTTTTGAAATTTTACTTGAATAGTTGGTGCGCAATTCCACTCCACCAAGTGAGACTGGAATGCTTGTCGTTGATTCTGTGGTAAGTGTACTGCTTTCAAGTGTCCTGACACAGTATTGTTCTGTGTATTGACACTTACTTTCTCTGGTATTGTTACAGGTGCCCGGTGGCCCAGCTCACAATCATTTGGAGCCTGGCGATGTGCTTGTTCATATGAATGGGGAGGTTAGTCCGACTTTGTTGTTCTAGGGCATTTTATATTGATGGTTTTGCGTCCTCATTGTGCTCTGATTCTCAGCATAATTTCTTGGAAACTTTTATTAAGATACATCTATTAGGTCCATACCTCGAGCTCGTTGTCCACTCTTTTTCCTCTTATCACTGCATCTAGGTTCTGCATTTCTACTTCAATTGTCAGGTACCAACCCTTTTTTTTAATAATGGTAATATTCAATATATTAACAGGTACTATACTAAACCGTATAGTCCCCAACCAAAAATAATTACAACTAAAGGATCTTTCTATCTATGTTCCTTTTACATGTTGTCTACTTCAATTTTCAAGAACCAGCCCTTTTTTTGGATGATGGTAATATTCAATATATTAACAGGTATACTATACTAAACCATATAGTCCCCAACCAAAAAAAATCACAACTAAAGGATCTTTCTATATATGTTCCTTTTACATGTTGTCTAACTCATCAAAAATATCTTTACTAGACGTTCTTGCTTACACTAAAAATTATAAAGGACTAAAGACTTCATCTTTAAGTTCTGAAAACGACATTGCTTGTCCTCAAAACACCTCTGATTTCTCTTTCTCCCCACAGTCCACCAAATACATGCTGGGAAAATCCTCGGTCTCCCCTTCTGCTTGGACAAATTACTTTCTCTGCCCAACTCTCTAATTCCTCCTTTGCCCTTGCAGGTAGGGCTGGATGTTATCGATTTCGAACCAATTATTTGCGATTCTGATTCGATTCCGATTATCTAAGTCTTGGACTCGTTCGATTCTTAATAGTGTTTACGATTTTGTCGATTCGATTTTCAATTTTCGATTCGAATTCGATTCGGTACCTCGATTAGGTCCGATTCAATTCAAATACCTTTGAATTTCAATTCGATTAATTTAATACCTAAACAGTTTCAAAAATTGTTTATTCGATTAATTCGATTCAGTCCGATTCCTATTCTACAAATTTAAAAGTACAACATTTTAAATTAATAATATTCAAACTCCTAGATTAAATACAAATATTAAATTGAACGAAGTTCAAGCACATTCTAATTCTAAGCAGAAGCAAAATATTCATGGTCGTACTCATCACTGTCACTATTGTCTAGTTCATTCATCTCATCCTTCGCAGTAGCTAAAGTGATCATTTCATGTGCATCTACGTAAGAATTTTAAAAAATATAGTTAAATAATGAATAAACGTTATATTAAGCTAAATTTGGGATTTTACAAATATTTTTATAATATATTATTATATTTATATATTTTTAAAAACTTTCGATTCGATTCAATTCCAATCGATTCCGAAATCAAATCGAATCGATTCGAATCGGGAGCCAGCCCTATTTGCAGGCATCACCCATTTCATACACCTCAAGTTAATGAATTTTCCGTATCGGTCTATCCATTTGCACCCATACCCCTCACGTTAATGAATACTTTCCATATCTGGTCTATCCATTTGCAATGTTAAAAAAGATGTTTCTCTGCCTGTTCCCGTTCTTCCCCCCACCCCCCACACACGAAAAAAAAAAAAAAAAAAAACTGGAGCATAGCTGAAATCCCCTACTTCTCAGTTTTTCCAGTGTCAATACAACTTCTTTTGCCACCAGCCAAGTGAAGCAGGCAACTTTTTATGGAATCTTCACCTTCCAGATCATTTTCCATGGCCAACAGCCCATTTGGTTGTTAACTTTGTTCAGTTCCCTTTATGCCTCATTCAATTTACCCTGTGAATTGCTTTCCAT
Source organism: Withania somnifera (assembly GCA_039654485.1). Classification (NCBI taxonomy): domain Eukaryota; kingdom Viridiplantae; phylum Streptophyta; class Magnoliopsida; order Solanales; family Solanaceae; genus Withania; species Withania somnifera. The sequence continues at coordinate 25,193,904 of JBDJHY010000049.1, read as the reverse complement.
ACCATACCGTCCACACTTCCAGTGATACCCTCAAACTGAGCTAATGTGCTATATAATTCAGTTATCCTCCCCAATCATTCAGGAGCCTCTTAAATGTTAAGTTCCAACCCTGTTCAGACCATACTTCAGCCGCCTGCTGTTGTTGGCATAAATTGTAGTTGTTCGGAAAAGTTTAGTGTGAGGTCCCTTGCCCCATCACCTGATCCTTCCAAAAGGAAAGTCTTTGTACTATTCCCTACTCTAAACCT
>JBDJHY010000049.1:25127068-25139358 GCA_039654485.1 Withania somnifera | reverse complement strand
AATTTCAGACATTCATCTCAACAATTTCTCACTCTAAACCTCTCTAATTCATGGAAGTTACTGGAAATCCTTAGATAAGTGTAAGAGAGCTAGTGTAGTTGCATAATTTGTGATTTCCTTTGTCATGGTAAGCTATCTCACCTTGTAATTTCTTTACTAATGGTAATTTCCACCATGGTATACTTTTGATCAATTTTCAGATTCTTGTGATTATTCCTAATTTCAGCTAAGTAGTAGCTTCTAGTTGGTACATTGAGTTATATTCAACCTCATAGTTTTATTCTTACTTGCTTGCACTATATTACATAATTCTTCTATTTCTTCTTCATAGAAATATAAGTTTGGCACTTAGTTTGCCTTCTTCTCCGATTATTTTCAATCCCTTCCCTTACTTATATTATTCTTATTTCTAGAGCATGAGTTCTTTGTACTGTATGGGGACTTTATGGCGTAATTCGTTTATAGGTCTGGCTAACAGGTCCAAAGTGCATGTTTTGTGTTGGATTTTTGTCCCAATTTATAATTTAGTATAAGTCATATCATTTGACTATCCTTACCTATAGATTTGTATTTCAGTAGCTCGGGGCTATTCAACAAAATTTTGTATCAGTTAGTTGATCTTCGTGTGCTGCAGTGCGATATTCACAAAACATTGGTAGGCTCCCTAGCTTACTCTAGGGACGTATCTTATGAAAATAGGCTAAATACCATTATGAGTTGGGATTACTAGGTTATTATTACCCTTGACTACTTCTTCTATCTATTTTATCTCCTTTATTCTGATGATGCTCAGTGTAATACGATGCCTTTGACTTAGTATTGTCCTTGTGTTGGACTTAGGTGACTCTAGAATAGTAGAATGATGATGCATGGGATGGGTTTTCAGTTTTTCCTTCGAGTTTGTTTTGTTGTCTTTTGTTTCTAGTTATAGCTTAATTGAACCTGCGTAGGGCTTATGTTAGCTTTTGATAATGGATATGTATGCATTCATATAGAATTAAAGTCTCGAGTTTAATCTTTTTAGAGTACATTTGGGGTCGATGTCCTATTATTGTTGTTTTCTAACACTATTTTCCATGAAGGCCGATTCTCATATAATAGTGAGTGAAATGGATAATAGCAGAATAAAATGGGATTTTGAATATTTTTAATAACATAATTGGGTTTTTTACATGTTTTAGACTCGAATGTGTGTCGAACACCTAGTAGTACCCTTTTTTACTTATTATAATCCAGGTTTAACACCTTGGAACTGGGTATTATAATTTAAAGCTATTTTTTACACTCGAGTCAAACTTCTCCTTCAGCAGTAAGTACACCCTTTTCACACTACTTCACACTTTCCAGTTTGGGACCTTGTTCCCATAGATATTGAGACTTGGGACATATATTTGTAGATACCTTTGTTATGGTTAAACCTCTTTACTAAGGTATTTGATTCAAGGATGTGATCTTCCTCAAGGCTTCACATTGAGATGTGACAATTACTAGGACTCTAGGAATTTATGTACACGGTCTAAATACCCCCATAAACCCTACTATTTCGTTGATGGACACACTTGGGGAAGGGTATGTTGTGTAGCAAAGACGTTCGGGTGAATCCATTCCATGGATCCTTCCTACTAGTCCTTTGGGTATCAAAGTAGGAGCATACATGGGAACTATGCATTATTTTTCTGTGTTTACTCTATCACACTTTTTTTCTGTATGTCCTTTTCAGTAGTATAGGATGTAGGATAAATAAGCATGACTTATGTTTATTGTTCTATATTAATGGTGGTTTGGAAGGGGGATCTAATTTTACTACTTTATGTATTTCCAGCATTAGCTTTAGACTTTAGTTATTCATCATTCTTACCATGTGGGTTTATTTTGTGTGTTTCTACTTACTATACGTTTCCTTTGTATCCTGTGGTTACCGGTGCACTGCCTAATTTCCCCTTGTAACTTTGCTATCGATCTTTTCTAACCGTACTTTTATCATTCCTGTATGGTTGCAAGCTTCTCAGATATGTTATTCTACTATTTCCTTAGTTCCTACTTTGTGTGACAGCTAGCATTATTGGTATACTATTAGCTTGCTTTCGTCCTTTCAATGTGCTAGCCTCCTATGCTGTATTTCATGCTTTTGTGACCTACTTTTATTCCACTCATGTTACTTACTGGGGTTATATTTGTTTGTTCATAGTGGGCCCACAAAATGTGTTGTGTACTTGTACTCATACTACACTTGTTTTCCCTTAGTATAGATCAGAATACTAGAACTCGCCACTGATTTATCAATTGTTTGTGCCCCCTCATTTTATTACTTTTTGGATATTTTGTGTGAGCTTCAGACATCTATATTTGGTCCTGCATCTCATCATACTATGTATTTTTCTCTTTTGTACTCTCAGAGACAATACTTATATTTATTGGCATGTACCTTTTATGATGTACTTTAATAGTTCTGTATACACTGATATCATGTCCTGAGGAGGTTTGTTGATTTTTTATGTTATTCTGCTCCTCTCATCTCATCTACTTTCTTGATACTTTTATTTATTGTAATTGTGTGTATCGTACTTTTCATAGTAGCCCATCACTACGTTTCTGGGCTACATGGTTGGTTCTCCAATTAGTGGGTTAGTAGATTCCGTCATGATCCAAGAAATCTAGTCGTGAATGCAATTTTATATTTTTTAATAAAATGGGGAGTAATAGAGACTATTTTAAGGTATACGTGTTGGTGGTCTAATGATTAATTACCCTTATATGAGAGGCGAGTATACGTGGTCTAAAAAAAAGGTAATAAAATGGGAAATATGAGTTGTGGATTATGGTATTTAAGTTGTTAATAGATGCCCATTTATGATTATTTATACATGGTTATTTCCATAATGGATTTCGTGATAATAGGTTCCTTTTGTTGACATTGATACAATTTTCTCATTATTTTATGCTGATAAATGGCCTTAATGATTATTGAGTGTTATGGCCTCTCTTTTTCATGAATTGCATATGACATTCTCATTAATCAACGCATTATACGATTGACATGGAATATTATTTTGGAGGCACATGATGACATAATTTTGAAGTCAAGGGTTGAGGTGCGATAGCTGGCCTTGTCATGATATTTAACTAAAAAAAGAAGTAAGATATGAATGTGAAATACACTACCAGGGATGATACAAGATTTTTTCATGGTAAAGTTAATGATATATGACATGAAAGACAAGGGATGATGTGTTATTCTTGCAAGATCTTGATATTGATTTAAGATATGAAACTCCAAGACTAATGTCTTATTCCAGCATGGTCTTGATACTTACTAAAAATGACATTAAATGATAGGACTAATATCTTGTTCTAAAATCCTCAAGGTAACAAAACCTATATGTATCACATTACATGGCATTGCATGTACTTGACTTTTTTGATTGATTACATATTTTTTCAGTACGTCCAAGATGTATTATCTATTTTTACCTGTTTGATATGCTATTGATTTTTCCCATCTATTCTATTGCTAGGATGATAGTTTGAGCCCAAGATGGTAAATTATTATGAGATCTTAGGACTATTTGTAGTCCCGGTATGACAAGCTGAATTATATTATTTTGAAATTAAAGTGGAAACACTGTTAATAGTTATGAGAAGTAATAATATGGGCCTCTATTATCTATGAGTAGAAATGAATAGTTAGACCTAGACGAGATAGAATCATAGTACAATTGAGGTGATATTGATGAATCAATTACCTTGTCCTATTAATATTAGAATCAAATTTCAAGAGTTGATGTACCCCTCCTACCATTGTTAGACTTATGAGTTGGGAATTAATGGAGGTTTTACTGACTTTTCCTATGAGTTCTCAACACGAAAAGTGGGATTTATAACATTAGTTTTGAAACAGATTGGGGGAGGGAGGCCCGCCTCTGGATGTTCTAAGGATGATATTCTTTATTTGACATAATATTGGGTTGGTTTCACTTGATTGTTAATGTATTATTTTGAGTTGTCCGGTGGTGCCTTGGTTATATTCTCTTGTTCGGGTATGGATTCAGTTGTATTTGGTTATAGTTATTATAATGACCCTCATGGTTATTTATGACAAATACGTGATGTTTTCCATTCTAGAGAATTTTAATAGTTGTATAGAGTCTTCTATGACTTGCTGGGATAGTAGTACGGATCCCTGATGACTCAATTGAGAAATATGTCAAATTTCCTATTTTATAGCCTAAAACTAAGTACACACTAATGAAAGTCAGCTTTCTTTCAATATGGTCTCGAAATTAAATTCCAATAATTTAGTTAGCTCTAGAATGCCAAACAAAGTCAAGATTAACCTTAAGTTTCTATTTCAGAATTTTTGTTTGCAATTTTTGGATTTTTGTTAAGTTTAAGTCCTAATTCAGAGCTTGAGTGGTATTTCTGAGTTCGGAGTGTCGTGTCAGAATTCTTATGCTTCCATTAGCTTTGCATGGTGATTTTAGGCTAGGTTGCATTTCATTTACCATAATTGTTGTTGCATCTTTTAGGTATTGGTGAACAAGTGCACTTCTTTTCCACCTTTGGTTTAAGGGATCATTTTACTTAAATAAACATGGATTTTGGTTTCATCGATTCCATTGAGATCGGAAGGTCTTTTCCATGTTGTTTGCATGTTTGATTTATCAAAACTAAACTTTGTTTGATTGCCGAAGTCTTTGTTTGATGTTTTAAAAACTTACAGTAGAACCTGCAACTGTTGCAGTTGAGAGCCTTTATCTCGATCGCATTAGGTCCTCCGCGATTGTAATAAAAACTCCCATCTTCTATCACTGTGTCCCTAAGTATTCCTTTTGCACTGTCATGATCCCCTTCATGCAATCGCGATATCTAGAAAATTTCATCAACGTGATTGCGGACAGCCTCATGCAATCGCAATGACCTATAACTAGCAGTATATATTTTCCTACTTGAACCCAATTTATTATTTCATCAACCACATTTTGTTTCAACTCTTTTGAGAAAAAACAATCCCCAAACAACATTCCAAGATCATGGATAGTTTTCACATCATTACCCATCGATTTGATACAATTTTAGGTAAGTCTTCTCCCTTCTTCTTCTTCTTAAAATTCTTAGTTTTCCACCATTAATGGCACCAACTGATGAGAATGATGAAATCATTTCATATTCCATTTATTTTTGAGTAATTTTTTTTATTTGAATACACATTGCTTCTAGTATAAATTATACACCAGAAGTCCAACGTTAAATCTATAAAGGTTGAATCTTTAACCCCTTTATTGTCAAATCTGTCTGGGCTAATTTGAAGCCCTTCCCTCACTTGATTGTGATCGATTTTGGAGCATGGGCTGCTATTGACGTTGGGGACCCTATAGTGAATTTGATTTTCTATTCTAGCAATCGGGCCCTGCAAGCCGATTTTAGGCTTAATTTTAAGCCCAGTCCGGAACTTAGCATAAAACACGCCATTAGACCCATATTAATATATAGAATACTTTGATGCAAGTTTTAGATCACTTGGAGATAGTTTGGTATCACTCAGAGTACTATTTGCTAACTTACAGTACTTTATCATCAGAAGACAGGTAGGCTCCGTGGGGCTCTCTCTAGGCTTATAACTTTAATAACTATAATAAATAGCATCCTTGGGATGTTTAGCTAGGTTTTATGGTAACCCTATACCATTCCTTCATTTTTTCCATGTTGATACTTACATGTTTGAACCCAAGTGATATGGGGTACATGACCTAGTAATGGATTAGAGATACCTGTGCAAGGCATAGGATGTGGTTATTACATGACCATATATTGATATATATGTTGTTGATATGTTGTTCATTCATGACACGAGAGGTTGGACCTATGGCTCCGATGAGAGTGCATTAGGGTTGGGTAGTATCACCACCTAATTTTGAGCCATGATGGCTAGAGGATGATTTTGATAACAAAGTTTAATAGCGGCATAAATAAATAAATAGAGATATTTTAATAATAATATAAGTAATTATCTTTTACTGTTTTAGCCTCGACATTATATCGAGCACCCGATAACACTATTTCCACTTTTTTTAGTCCAGGCTTTACCTCCTGGCATCGGGAAATATCATTTTACTAATATATACTAGAACTTGAGACCGACTTCATTCGGCAGTGAGTACAATGCTGGGACTTGAGTCCGTCACCGTATGACAGTGAATACAGCTTTTTGACGTGTATGGTGAGCGTTTCCCTAGGAGAAAATTTTTCTGCTTCCCTTAGGAAGATAAATTCTTTCAAACTTGCTACATTTATAGTTTTCCTTGTATAGTGTCTCCTTATTTTAGTGTTACTATCTTACGGATTTAGAGAAGGTGAGTTTCAATATTCTTGATAAAAAAGGTGAATTTCAATATTGTAATTGTTGATGACGTGCAATGGTGTCTTAGATATCTACTAACTAGGATGTTTTACCAAATTACATCTATTTCTTGATAAATATAGATGTATACACATGTCTTATATTTATCCCTCTCAATTCTCTATATAATTATGTTTTCTTTGTCAGTGTGTGATCCTGTGATGGGTGATGAAGGTAAGCTGTATGTCCCTCCTGAGCTGGTGGCAGTATACCGTGAGAAGGTATTTCTTTTAAATTTTCTTAAACCAACATTAATGTGAATAAATCATAGCTAGCACTTAAAAGGATCCATCCATAAACATTGTGTCGAACCATGATCCAAACATTTTACTGATCAGTGTGTTCCTAGCTGCTTTGTTGTGATCACTTCACTTCACCATGTTAAGCCGTTGAGCTCATTTTCTTATTAATATTTTTGTTCACTGACTGTTTTTTCTTTTTAAAACCTCATGACATTATATGTCTATATATATGTATGTATGAACTTTTTCTTAGTCACCAGACTCATAATGTTATATGACTATCTTACTTTCTTAGGCAATGAGTTTGCTTATTTAATGTTGTATAGCACTACTTTTATGTTTGTGGATCTTTTGACAATTATGTTACCCATATCATTATGGAACTTTCTTACTTGCATTTGGTTGGTGAGTGTTGATGATTAGGCTTGTTATGGAGTAAGAAAGTTCTCCTTTTTCTTCTTTTTAATTGTTTGACTAGAAGTGCTGACTTAGATCCAATTAAATACATGCATTAAGGATCGAAACATGAGGGTAGCTCCAGATAATGAATTGGTGAATGAGTACTGTCTGTATTGGAGTATTTAGTGCTGTTGTTTAAGTTGGCGTGTTTCTTTTAGGTTGTCCCTGTTGCTTCAATGTTGACGCCTAACCAGTTTGAAGCAGAGCAGCTGACCAGGTCCAGGTAACATTTCTCTAGGGTTGTAACTTATCTGTTGAGGAAAAAAAAACATTTCCAGGGCATTTCAGCCAAATGAAGACATGTAATTTTACGCTGGTTGATCTGACTCTCAAGTGTTATGACATTTGTTTGGTTGGGGAAGTATGTAAAGAGATGTTGATTATAGAGTGATAGGTCGGTAAAATGTGAAAGGTTACTCCTTTAGTTGAAATAGCTATCTTGTCTAGGTTTGTTGGATAATCTACTTACTCATTAGACTCCTCTCTATCATGCAATGCCCTTTAAAGTGTGTTTTTTTTGGGGGTGGGGGGGTGGGCTGGGCTTTAATTTGGAAGCTTTAACTTGAAGCTCATTAAATGATGTATTTCTTTTCTTGTGAATGCACATGGTATATTGGAGCACAGTTGATTTCGTCTTTCTTCTTAATCTTATCATATAGTCAGAAACTTTTACTGGCCAGTATCATTATTATCATGACTCACACTAATTTCTATTGACTTGTTAGTTCTATAAATTTCAAAATGTTACTACAAGTTGATAAAGAAGAGTGAAACTTCATTTTGTGAAAATAGGGAAGAATGACTTAATCTTGTGGATATTCTTTTCTTGCAATACTTCTACCTTCTTAGGAATGTTTTCTTTTTACAGTATCACTTCTGAAAAAGATGGGCAAGAAGCTTGCAACATTCTGCATGCTGCTGGGCCATCAAAGGTATCGCGACATTCTTGGAGATCTAATACTGTTGGAGAACTTTGTAATGCATTCATATTTATAGCAAGAACGTTTCACATTACTGTTTTTCTGATGCTTTTCTAACTTTTGCAATTTTCTCCTTAGTGTGTCTCCTTAACCTTAATACACTTTTTTTTTCCATGACGGTGGTGTTCGGGAGAGCTTGTGCGCACCTCTACTATTCCACCAGGCACTTGCTACCTCCCACCTTATAGAGGTAACAGGTGACTCTACCAACCAAGGTTTTGAAAGATGGGAGAACCACCTAGTGTTTATTTTAATCCCCGCTAGGATTTGAACTCTAGTCTATCATGGTATCCAGCAACTTCATTAACCACTATCGGTGAAAGTGCACCCTGAGCTGCTCCTTAACCTTAATGCACGATGGCGGTGAGAATCATCTCGCCTTAGATTAGTGAAATTGGAGTGCTTCCAAGTCTTTCTTGTAAGGAACCTTGTGTAGTAAAAGATGAACATATATCTGATATTGACTTCTATTAGGGGGCTTGCTCCTAAACTCAAACTCAGTCAATGCTGAATATATGTGGTCTAGAGGGTTGCTGAAATTATGTCCTAGATAGCGCAAAGAGGAAAATAACTTTAATTTGAATAAAGATTTTCAGCCCTTTATGTCTTGGCTGAAAATTTTGGAGGGGTCTTTAGGTAATCACACTATGCTCCTCAGGAATTTACTAGTGATTATTGAAACAAATTCTTTCTGAAGAATGTCAACTCTTTGGTCTTTTGTTAAATTGAAGAAATGCTAATTTTTGACTATTTAATTAACTTTTCCTCCCCCTATCTTTTGTTTCTTTCCCAACCTTTCCATGAGCTACACAATACCATCATCACTTTTTAAGTACCCACCATGTCTTTTCTTCAATTTTGAATTTTGAGTACCTATTTAGCAGAATTTGTGGAGGATGGTTCTATTTGCAGTTCCTCTTGAGTTATCTTTTCACTATGCTTAATCTCAATAATTTGGGAAAGTGGGATCCATTTGAAAGAGGTCTTTATGAGCCATAATGGCTGATACTTAGGCTTGTGGCTCATGCTCAGTTGTCACTAATTTAAACTTGACTATTCTCTTACCTAAAACGGTGCTCATAATTTTTAACTCAAACATGTAAGAAAAGCGAAGTTCCAGAAAAAAAAACATTTTGGAGTGACACAAAATTAGTGATTAGTTTTTAAAGAGGAAAAGGAACAATCAGTTCTGAGTGTTGGGTGAAGCTATTTATATGCTTGAGCTCTACAGTTCTTTTATGTGGAAATGCTAATCATAGGCGTTCACCTTAGTTCAAGTGAGTCTAAGTATATATTTTTTCATAGACAAGTGAATGTAAATATATGCATGTATATTCTGTTTGTGAAATGAAATGGGCCTAAATAGAGTGTAATAGATGTAGATGATGAGTATAGCCTTCTCCAACTTGTTAGGGACTGAAGAGAAGTTGTCTGATTATTATAGTTCTTCTTTGTATATCTCCTCTTTAGTTAACTGTGATGACATTAGCTAATGTCATCGGGTCGATAGGTCATAGTACTTTTGCTAGTGCTCTTGTCAAGGTGACTCTTCTCTGTTAATTTCATGTTTAAACACTCTCTATATCAAGAAAATGGAATTAATATTAAGGGAAAAATGGGGAAAATTTATTCCCATTTTTCTTTTGAAAGATAAATAAATGTAAATGACCTAGCTGTAGTATTACATTTTTCTATAATCTACTTCACTATGCTTTTTGTTTTGCATGTAAGTTGTATCATTCAGGCCTTTGTGCTCTATGTCAGGTTGTTATTACTAGCATAAACATTGATGGCACTCTTCTCCTTATTGGCAGCCACCAGAAGGAAAAGGTAAATGACATGATTTTGACAATTGTGGTCTTTCCAAGAAAGTCTCATACTTTCTTTTATGGCAAGTCTCAAAAAATTGTGTCCACTTTCCTTAAAAGAACAGATTTTGATCACTTTAAAGCAAGTCATGTGGACCCTATTTTATTTGTCTCAAAACAGTTTTTTCTCTAAATTATCCATCATCAAAGCTGACATGTGATTCCAAATTGTTTTTCCACATTGTTTCCCCAATCATAACTAAAACACAGAATTCAACTTTAACCCTTCTAGTAATACCAACTAATCCAATTAAACTGGGATTGAGGGAGAATATTTTACATTGGATTTAGTTTTCACCTGGTCAGTAATTCTTCTTTTCTTGTTTCTATTACGTCTTGCAAATTGGAATTGATTTTTGTTTGTGTTCTTAAGATTGTGATACAGATAGTTAATCAACTGAGTATTAAGCATCATTGCTTATTTTTATTTTGGAATGACTCAGCCAATCATTGTTATTTTGGCTTAAGAGGTTACATGATACAGATATCTATTTGACAGGGTCAATCTCCTGAGCAATTCAAGATTGTGATACCGAAAATTCCTGCATATTTCACGGTATGTGGCTTGCAGCAAAATACTTAAATGTTTGACTTTTGGCGGAAACTTTTGCTTTGCTTTTCCTTGGATGTATTTTATCGCATAAACCAGTGCTTTGTTGGGATTATTCATTGAGATTAGAAAAATTATCCTTTTCTTTCTGGTGCTCAAAGAGATATTCCGACATAGATTACAAGTACTTTCATCAATAGTTCCATTGTAGAGTAAGTTTCACGGGGAAATAAGTGAAACAACATTTGTTACTTCGCAAACATCTGAACATTCAATCCAAAATTCGAGTCAATCGTTGGACTGGCTGATTCCTTATAAACTCCTTAGAAGTCTTTAGACAATTTATGCGGGATGATTTGTTACTCAATCCCCTCTTGCACGAGTAACCTGGTCTTACTATTCACAAGTAAACTTTAATGTGTACTTATGGTTTCAGAAGGGACTTGCCAAATCTGTCATGATATGAAAGATATACGCATCCGACCCATATAAACAATGGGTAGAATGGCAAATCTTTAAAAGTCCCTCTGGAAGCCCTTGCAATCCATGACGACAATCAGTAGCTCAACACAACTGCTTAATTTGTCACAAATCCTAAATATGGTGGAATCTTTTGGAAACTAGTTTTCCCAAGCGTTATTTCATTGTTTAGGAGTTCCAATGCTTGCTTTTCTATTTTTTGAGTGATGAGAGCACCATCTAAGAGGGAGGAAGGGTGAGAGTCCTGGCATCAGCACTATGCATCCAGTAATCAGATACTTCTCATTTTACTGGCGTCCAGCATGATTTTGGCTGTTTATTGGATTACGAGATATGCCTATTTATTAAATGTTATCTGGGCTATCATTTTGAACGACAAGGCTGGTGTGTGCACTTTTTAGAACAATAGAGAAATGCCAGAAGTTCTTTTTGGTTTCTTATGTTAATGCTCATTCACCTGCAACAGTTTCTCCATCCATATTAGCCCTTACGTATTCATTCAATGCGCATTGCATGCTTGCAGGGAACGGGGGATTTAATGACTGCTTTGTTGCTTGGATGGAGCAATGTAATGTTTGACCTGCTTATGACTAGGTTTGAGCTTTATTTCTCGCAATAATCTGCTTCTGATCTTAATTTTTCTCCTCATACAGAAATATCCCAATGACCTCGTCAAAGCAGCAGAGTTTTCTGTCTCAAGCGTACAGGTAAAGTGTGCTTCCTTCTTGTTTGTGAAGATCCTCATTTAATATCTCGAATGCAGAATTACTGAATCAGTGTTAAATAAGTTATTATGATGGTATCCTGAACTAGTTTGGTTGCATTTTCATGGAAACTTGCTTCATTAACTGTGTAATATCCAGGAGCTTTTGCACTTCGTTAGCACCAGGATTTGTAAAACAGCTGTGACCTTTCTGTCGGATAGACCGACAAAAATGTAGGCACATGCTGTAAACTTGGAGGTTAAAAGAGCTGCTTGTCTTGACTTGTGTTAAAAAGAACAAATATAATGTTAATCCTTTTTATGGATTTGTGATGCTACATATAAATCATTTGGTACTCAATGCACATTCAAGTATAATGTTCATGTTATGATGATCATCAGTTGTTTGCTCTTTTGCTTAAATCAACCAGTTTCTTGATGCAGTCGCTTTTATTGAGGACACTGGCAGATTATCAAAAGGCTGGCTATGATTGCCAATCAAGCAGTTTGGAAATTCGGTTGATTCAGAGTCAAGATGACATCTGCAACCCAGAAATTAAATATAGAGCTAAAAGATACGTCTGAGATTCTGCTGTCCTCTGGTCAATTTG
>JBDJHY010000049.1:25107573-25118039 GCA_039654485.1 Withania somnifera | reverse complement strand
TGAAACATTAAAATACTAATAGCAGAAACATAAGAACAATTATATGATAATTCTCACAAATCAAATAAAATATAATTCATCAATCATCTTACTAACTTATACCCTAACCCTATAACAAGAAGAATTAGCTCCACATAGACATGGAGTAATCACAACAAATCATTTAAAGCAAAACGTAAAAATATATAAATAAAGAAGAAGAAAAGATAGCTGCAAGCTCTCTCTGGATTAAAAGTCTTCTCTACTGAAATATTCTATCTAATCTCTTTTTGATTGTTATACAAAATATAATATTTATAGGTATAGAAAATAACTCAAAGTAAAATAACTAAATTCAATAAGGACTCTGAAAAACAAATATGAACGTGCCAAATTTGACTCACGATGTGAGGCTCCAAAAATTATGTAGCCTCAGGTTGTGAGGATACTGAATTTTTCAAAATCAGTAGCTCCTTCAAATGGCTGCACGACTTGTGGCTGCTGAAAAAATGCCTGACCAATGGAAATTAAAGGAAAAACGGCTGGCCAATCAAGAAAGAGGAAAAAACTTCGGCGCAGCAGCAATTCAATTGCCATTTGCTTTCATTTTGAATAATTAATTATTATATTTTATTTGAATATAATATTAATTTTATTTCATTAAGCTGACTACTTGAAATTTCTTTTGCGATCTTTAATCTTTAATTCGTTTTAGCTCTAAACTTTTTTATTTTAGCACCAAATTATTCCTACACAAAAAAATATAATATTAGCACAATATAAGATAATTAATACTCAAAAGACAAATAAAAATACTAAGAAGTGAGGTAAATAATGGTTAAATATGTATAATTTTGGCCTTACATCATTGTGCACATAGGGATCCTATTGGTGGCGTGATATCATAATTAATCCCATTAATTGCAGGACATGATTTCTCAATCCCTCCTACCGTGAGATAATGACACTTGAATTCATATCAAATTAAACAACTTTATTGGGAGCCCTTTTTTTTTTTAAATTGTTGATTGTTAGCCTTTGGTTTGTCTGACGAGCCCAATGGAATTGGTTCAGCTAGTGTATTTCATGTCGTAGATAATGAGTTATCTTCCCCTGAGTAAATCAAAAGTTGAGTTACTCTTGTGTGTGTGCTCATTGCTTTGTCTTGTTTTCTTTTGCTATGCGCTTCACCAGTTTCATCATTTGGCAGAACCTATTGGAGGAAAAATCACAATTATTTCTGAATCTGAAATGGTTGAGAATGTTCCTACGACAGCCATGGAGAAAGTCTTAGCTGAGCAGTTGAAGAGTAGGGAGTACTCAAAGCCTGATAAGAAGTCGCCAAGTAAAGGTTGTTATTACACCTCAATTCCTCGTGTTATGAAGCTAAAGGGAGCTTCAGGACAAGATCTTACTCACGTGAATCTTGACAAGGTATCTGGCTTAAATCTGCGCAGTTTCTATAAAATGACTAGTCTTTCTATTTTTTTTTCTTTTGCTTTTGAGAGTACTTTAGGTTTTACCTTCAATGCAGACACACATATTGGAGATCATTCTGACGAAGCAATATGGTGGTTCAGAAGATTCACTTCTGGGAGAACTACAATTTGCCTTTGTAGCATTTCTAGTATCAGCCAGCAGTTTCAACTTTTCTTTTAAGTTCTTTATGTGGTGAACCAACTTAATTGAGAAGACAGATCTTGAAGTTTAATATGTGAACAATTTACAGATGGGACAGTCACTTGAAGCTTTTCTGCAGTGGAAGCTTTTAGTCAGCCTATTACTCGGCTGTACAGAAGCTGTAGGTATACATCAATCTGTCTGCTCAGTGGCAAATTTACGAGGGAAAAAAAGGTATACATCAATCTCTCTTCATAAAATTAGATATTTTGTGTATATATCTTCTAAAATTGGTATAATATCTGCTGGCACTATTCTCAAGAAGGCTAAGTGGCGCAGTTGGTTGAATGTTGAGTTATTAACTTAGAGGACTTGGATCAATTCCCACTTGGTACATTTTTCCTTCTGTTTTTAGTGGTGCACCCGTATTCTACAAATACTAGATTCGCTGCTGTCTCTGCTGCTTATATGTGGCTAGGAAAAGTTTCCTCTCTTATTTCTTGTTATCAATGTTTATACTAATTATGCTTTCAGATAAATCAGAAAAGTCTAAGTTGTTTTCGGCTATAATCTCCATGCCCAGTTTATGTGGATCTCTTTAACAACCTTCATCATAATCCTAGATCTACTTTTGAAGTCAAGTTTATGTCTACTTGTCTAGTCTAAACATTAATTCCTGTTCAGCCTCTCCACACAAAGACTCAGCTATTCACTAAGGTAAATTTCAAGTTTGAAAGAGTGTCTCCTTTCTGTACATGCCGTCTTATAAAAATGTATGTAACTTCTAGCTCTGTGGCGGGAAGCCTGGGCCTATGGAATAATTCAACGATTTTATCATTGCATTTCCGCAACTCTTTCCAGCATAAGATGAAAATGAGAAATCCTATCAGTTAATATGGATAGTTAAAACGAGAAATCCGGTATAACTATAGGGACATATTTTATTTCACTTTAGAAGGATTTCCTTTATCATAAGAGTGATCTTATTGTAGAGGCATTCTTAGCAATGCAGCGCTTATGTGATCTTTTTACTCTGGTTAATGAACAACTATGCTTCTTGGTGTGAAGTTGGGTAAAAGGACACAGTGGAGGCGTGGTTCCATCATGTTAAATTTTGTATTTAGCATCAATAGAAATGTCATGCTGCCTTTAATGGATAAATTATGGTACCCTGCTTTCTCTAGTACATAGGGTGAAGAATTGTCAGTGTATAATTTATATCTCTCGAGCCTTTGATGAGATGAATGACACAGGTGGATATTGAGATTGCACTTGGTGATGTAGAATCTATTACTTTTCATGCAGCTCCATATTTTAATTTTTTCCATCCTTTTAGATTCATACATATTGATTCTTGCAATCCGTATTTATCATCAGTTCATCAAAGCAATATATTATCCGTTGAAAATTGGATTTCAAAAGGATAGTAAGGATACCGGCAGGGCAGAGAAGGGTGCAACGACATCATTGGACGAGTCTTTGTTATCTGCTGATAACTTCATGCACCACCTTTGAAAGGTAAAATCCATTTCATATAGCAGTGTATGTATGCTACTAGAATGTAGGTAAACGATCTTAATATATATCCCTGGTTTATTTCGAAACTGACATGTTTCCTAGATGCAAAATCTCTTGACACATCTTACAAATGTTGTTTATAATGGGGAATGTCTGTGCCTGCTTGTGCATCTCGATTATTTGAAAAGGTACCTGCTACCTAAGCAGCACAGGCTGCCCACCAAGGCTTGGGCACAGGGAAAGAATTCGCCTATCATTTTTTGCCTCTGCTCGAATTTTAACCCTAGTCTCTCAGGTTTTCATTTCCACTTCATTGACTGCTACCATACCCTTGGTAGCTTGTAAGCATTTCACTATGACTTGTCAAGCACTCACGCTACCGAGAAATATGGCTACGGGTGGTTTTAGTGGTGTAGTATATATCTTGATTACAATAGTGTGTATCTTATTGAGCCATCGTTACCATTGTTTCAGGATTTCTTCTCATTTGTGCTTGATGCCCCCATGGTCGACGGAGACCTCCTGACTTGGTTAAGCCTCCAGACTGTTTGATTCTTTGAAGTAAATTTAGGATTTATTTTCGTAACCCAAACGCCTGTGAGTACAGTCGAAAACACTCCTTATAATGGACCATCATATCATACTTTTTCTGCAAAAGTGTAGGTTTATGCAAAAGATAACTCTCAACTCAAATGAGAGTCTACCTGTCCTGTTTTGACGATGTCTCCAGTGAAATCAACTAGTGAATTTAGTCTATTATCTTAAAATGGACTAAACTGAAAGTTGTGAACCTTACGATTCTTTGTCAAATAGGCAAACAGGATGTCAATTTCACCGCTCTATTTCATCACTAGGAAGGATAATCAACATTTCTTTTTGTCCTTTCCTTTAGATTGCTGTATTTATTCCTATATGTATAGGATGAAGAGATGTGCGCAATCCATGTGCATTTGTTTTTAATATTCTATAAAAATCTCGTAAGAATTCAGGGTACTGTTTTGACATTCTTAATTATCTACTTGAGTTACTATTTCATGGCAAGTATAATCCACCTTCTGCTCCTTTAGACATGCAACTCCAGATTCAGTGAATAACTGCTTGAAATGCAAGTAAATGAGCTTTTCTCTCCAATTGCCTATATTTAACACATTACAAATTGCGAGTTTTTCCTCTTCTTTGAATGATAGACTAGAAAACCGAGGGAGCTTCTTGAGCAGACTCTTGGGTGGAACTTCCAGCAGAACAGTGCAGTTGATGGAGTGTATCTTGAAGAAGATGAGGTTTGGAAAAATCAGATGCTGGTTCTCTTTTTCCCCTTATTTGGGGGTTTCTTCCTTCTCATTATGTGTTTCGACTTCTGCAGTTTGCTCCAGTGGTGGAGATTCTTGACGATCCAGATCATTGAAACACAAGCAACATGAATATCAGACGTGATCCAAATGTAATTAGCTGTTTGCCAATATTGAAAGAGTCTGATCCAGTAAGGCTAACAGCCTCCACTTATGTGACAGCTCGATTAACATGATGGTGCTGCATGTGTCCAGTCAAGAATATGGAGTTAAACATGGAATCAGACAGTGGTGTTTTAATGCTTTTTAGAAGTCCTATGCTAAATCATATCAAATTATTGAGATCATTGAGCGACATTACTTTTGCCTGTAAACATATCGTTAGAGAATTATGTAATTACTAGTCTGTATATAACTACAACCACTGAAAGGGAAGCTACTCGTTTTTCACATGTCAGGATCATATAATGAATATGAGAACTCTGATCAGGATCCTTTTATAACTGAACCTGATGGAACTGAATGATGTCTTAGACCTGACAATTCTGCTGAGTGAAACATTTTATGTTGAATTCTTATATTCCTTGAATTGCCTAAGCTGCTAAATTGCAGAATTCAAATCCTTCATGTCTGGCATTTCTAAGCTATTTGTTCATGTGTGCCCTGAGTTTCATACATCTCTTTCGGAGAGCAGTGAATTTGCTCGTCTCTGTCTTTTACTAGTATAACGTCCACTAATTCACAGCTACTACCATCTATCTTGTGAGAAGAATATTCCAGATGTTGCTTTTTTCAACGTTAAATGTTTTAAATATCCCAACATCATTTTATTTGTATTTAAAAATTCAAATTCATTCAGTAGTTCAAATTTTTACATTTTTAATGCAGTACCTTTCTGTCAAATTACTTTTCAAGTGACGAAGTAAATGGCATTCAAGGAAAGAAGAGAAGAGGATCACATTGGAAATATATCCATACTTGATTATCAACTAAATAAACACAAAGCCATTCATTTTTCACAAACGAATTTAAGTGATATATCTTAACACTTCAAAAGGAATTTTCCTCTTTGGGTAGATGTAAAATTTTATGGACCCTAAAATATAAAATTTGAGTCCACAAATTTATAAAATAACAAGAAGGACTTTTTTGGTAGATAAAAGTAAATAGATGTTGCGAGTAAATTTAGACGCACGCCCTTTCAGACCAAAAACCAACTCAACTAGTACTTGCTAATGTTTCCTTTCACTTATTCTTCGGCACCGTCTGCTGCGTAGTTCGCGAAACGAGGATTAAAGTTCCACCGGAGGTTCCGTCCGTTTGTTCAATAATTGATTTTGACGGGTATGTTGCTTTTGCTATTTATATAATGAAGTCCAAATTAAAACTCAAAAAGTGATTAATTGCCGATATTAGTTTCTTTGAAGCGAATTCAAATTTACTGATTGTTGAACTCGACCAAAAAATTTCATTTTAGTCGTAGAAACTGGCTTAATTACTCTTCTTTTTTTTTTCTCCAGATGTTTGATTTCATTCAATTCACTCATTGAGTTGAGACTTTTCTGATAGGGTAGTTGCTGTGGAAAATGATATATTCAAGGAGCGTAAGTGCAGACAGTCAGTACAGAGGATGTGTTCATGCAGACTCTCAGTGCTTGTCTTGAAGGTTAATTTCGTTTATTTACTCTTACGTTGTTTAATCTCGTAAATGACTACCTTGACGTTGATGTTGAACACTCTATCATGATAGACAACGACAACAACAACAACATAATCCGTTTAATCCTGCAAGTAGGTCTGGGGAGAATAGAGTGTACGTAACCCTTATCCCTGGTTCTTGGAATTTTATATTGAAACCAAAGAGTTTATATGTTCTGTAGCTTACCAATATTGGACAAAATGGTATTAGCAGAGAAGTTTGAGGACAGGTGCATGTAATTTTAAAATTTTCTACTTAACTTTCCTCTTTGTTTTCCTAACACTAACAAATATTTTAGTTTCCAACTGTAGTAATTTCTCCTTTAAAGAAGCTGGTGCGGTGTTGCATTTGAGTTGTACGGTCTTTTCTATTCACAAATCGGGGAAATGGCTCGAAGATTTTCTCGTCTTTGTGCGATTGCCTGCATGTGCAGATCAATTTTTGGAGTCAAATTGCAACCACCAATCTTACCCAGCACATTCCAGTCTCATCCATACACTGACTCTTTTTATCCCGTGCTTCAATGTCAAGGTTAGTTCTCTACACTCCTGTCAACCTAATTGGTAAAGAGCTTGTAGCCTATTCCCACCCTGTGATGTATTATTGGTGTTCATAAGGCACAGTTTGGACATTCAAGAGAATTAGATGTGATGGAGATAGTGCTGCTTCTCATGTGGACTATCCGTTTGTGAGAGTTCTCAATGAAATGTTAGACTTCCTTGACTGCTCCAAGGCTGTCCAAGGACTGAATAAATTATCAGAATTCTAATGGTGGATCAGATACAGAATAAGGGTTTCTCAGTTGTAGGAGCAACAGTTTCAAGCCTAAGGACTTCTTGAGTTTGGATGGTCTTTTTTCATAAATTTCTGTCATCTTATGCATGTGTATAATCTCCTATCAAGTGAATCAGTTTTAAACTTGCATCGAGTCACCAACTGAATAATTTTACTACACATCTATGCTTCTACCTTAATGATTTGCCTCTTAAGCGCTAATACTGGTGCCTCTGCTGTTGATCCATGGCCCTGGACAAGAATTTTGTGTTTTGCATGTCGGAATTCTTCTTAACTGCTTTGTCTTTCGATGTCTGCTACATGTATGTTTATGTGATTGTTACTTGTGATAGACATTTTTATGACTATTCCCTTCTCTGCTTTCATGATAACTTCCCCGAAACTAATTCACATACCTTTCTTGGGGTTCCAGATACTCTTATCAATTGATATTTGCTGATCATAATCACATGTTCAGTTGAAAAGGACCCTTAAATTCTAACATTTCTTTAGTTATTGACGAACCTTAGGCTGTGTTTGCTTTATTGTTTTCTTTTAGGGAATCCATACTTCACCTGTTGATAAAATTGAAGCTCGCCTTATAATAGACTTACTTATAGGTGTCTGCCCAAGTACTTGAGCACTTGTGGTTTCATTAGAGCTTTTCAGTTGATCATCTGATTGTTTCTTTTAGTTGTTGCTTCTGTTCTTTGAATGAAACTAAATCAAAGTTTGGAAGCTCTTTCTTAAAGTTCTGTTTTCTAGGTTTGTTATACATCAATAGAATATTCTAGCACTTATACCACCACAATTTGACCACTCTTTTCTCTGAATTGGTATCCAACTTTTTAAAGTAATCTTTCCTCGAATGGTCACAATATTCTTAAAATTTAGTCCCTGGACTTGATTCGCATATAACTTCTTGATATAGGCCAGACGTCAAAGCATATAGTTTTAAAAATATGAGAACTTTCGGCACCAGCGGTTTTCCTTCTTTTTGCTTGCAAGTGTAGTAACTTGCAAACCAAATTCAAGAGGTGCTTTATTTGATGCAGGGTTGAGATCATATGCACGTAACAGATGTTCCAACTATGATCTATTTGGTGGCGGTATACCTAAACCAGATGAGTTTAAGAAAGCGTGGGCGAAACAAATGGATGACGAAGAGAGCCGTCTTTGGACAGCAAGTGAAGATGATAGTGACTCCGATAAAGGTGATAGTGATAGCCTTCTTAGAAAAGAGATTAGGAAAGCCAAACAGCGAGCAAAAGAGCAAGATGGTCCTATTGATGCAGATGATAGTGACGAACTGAGAAGTCTGTGGTCTGATAGTGATGATGAGAAGACATTGTGGACTGGTAGTGAAGGAGATGATGACGATGATATTCCGACTGAACCGTACCCCAATGAAAAGAGTGATAGATACATTGATAAACTATTTGAGTTTGAGGAAAAACCTAAATATAGAACACTCTCTGAAGCCTTGAATTCTGAGCAGGAACCTGAAGAGTTATCTCCAGGAAAGCAAGCTAGAAAAATTGCAGTAGAAAATGCCCTTAAGAAATTGAAAAAGGGACCCGACGGACGGTACATCAATGTTTGGGAGGTTATGAGCGATTTGGACATTCTGATTGGTGCTTTTGAGAACATCATTTCTGGACCAGAATATGCTGAATTGAGACAGGGAGGACCTAAGAAATTGAATATGCAGTTCTTCAAAGACATACAAGCTCGTATGAGAGATCCAAACTTTAAGTTCTCTCCTGAAATGAAATTGAAACCAAAGAGCAAATTGGTATGTAGAAAGAAGTGGCAGAAAACAGAATGTAGGCGTAGGAGAGCACGGAAACGATAGCTTCATGGCGGTGCCTTTCCTTTTATCATCTAAACATTGTACCGATAGATTTGTGTCTTATTAGCTGAATCCAAGTTTCTTTAGCTATTGGATCAGAGAAAATTCATGTCCAGAAGATGTGTCAGCAGTTGGTGTGGTTCAATTACTACTTCCTGTAAATTATTTATGATTGCGTTTTGTTGCCACCAAAAGGTCTTGGATCACTAATTCTTGCCACTGGATGGGAACTCAGATTTCATCAATAACACTTTGAGATGTAAATTTTCTTGGTCGAATAAAGGCTAAACAATATCCTTTTGTTGGGGTTTTGCCTTTATCTGAAATTAAGCGCTATGACTACCTCGTTTGAATGCATACAAGGTAGACTTAGTAGCTTGGGAGATAAAGCATATTACCTACTAGGTTATTACAATAGATTAAAATACTAGGACAGTATTAACAAAGTTTTATACCGTCAATGAATAAATGTGAAATTACTTATAACCCAAAAAAAAAGGACAAAGGAAACGAAAGTTATCTATATGTGAGAACTTAAATTTAAACTACATAATAGTAGTTAGGGATGGTAAGAGTCTCAATTATTATAGCTATTCATGTTCCAAGAATGACTGATGTTGGGTGGGAATACACCATAGCGTGTCTGGTTGAGAATTCTCCCTGGTCGATATGTGTAAATATCAATGTTGAAGTTGTCAATGCCATTGCCGTGCCAGTTCTTCCTGCAAATGTTCATCATTGTTGAAGGGTAATCAAAAAATGAGTTCATTGTTGAAGGGTAATCAAAAAAAGAGTTAATTGTTGAAGCTGGATTTTTGTAATGGTAAGCCTTCATGTCATTCATCTCACTGAATGGCCTTGGTTGATATCCATATGCCCCTTGAGCACTGTGTAAGTTCTATAATCCTAGTTCTTCCCCTCCCAAATCAGCAAAACAGGAGTAAATACTTCTGAGACCTTGGTTTGGAGCAAAACAAGGAATAGTGTTTTGGAGACCTTGAAAATCAGCCATTGCCTTTCGACCTTGTACACTATGTAGATCGCCAAGTGGGGAAGTTCTTCCAAAATCTGCATTGTTAATGATGCTTCCTTCCTGACAATTGTACGGATAATCCATGTTTCCTAGTGCATAAAGATTCTGATTTGACTCACCTGTGAGAGTGTGAGAGAGTCATGTTCTGATACTTTCGTCCAGAAACTGTTTGTTGCCCCAATGATTGAAGCCTCGTTCAATAGGCGCGAACATTGGCCGTCTCTTGGAGCTTCCAAGAGAATGGTAAGAATTGTGCATTTGGTTTTGATGCTTCTTACTGTTAGAATATATATATTTTACGCAGCGGAAGCATCACTCTATAATAAATATCATAACCAACGTGTATCACATATAAAGTGTGCCTGAAATAAACTCGAGACTTAATCCTAAATTCACTTCTTGAATTCTCTCAATATTTGGGTGGACAAATATTGTATAAAACTTGTATCCATATTGTATGTATGAAGACCTTATTTATAGATTTCTAGGAAGACTTTTCCTTACATAAAAAAAAATCTTTCCCAAACCAAAAATAATAGATTCTTATCAAACCAAAATAGGAAAATAAGAAGACCAAAAATAATGCCCAATTGATGCATATTTTCGGCCCTCCCTACAATGCCTCTACTTAATTTAGGCATTGTAGGGACCACCGAATTAATTTTTCGAGGCTTCTAATTATGGAAATAATTCAAAATAAAT
>JBDJHY010000049.1:25030466-25041769 GCA_039654485.1 Withania somnifera | reverse complement strand
ATTCTCAGTTTCCCGCATTTTATGTGGAGAAAAAAAAGCTAAACTATGCATTGCTACAGTCGGGCAGAAATGATTTCGTCTTTGTTGTCAAAAAAGTTTACCCCTTCGTTCCAAATAATTGCTAAATTTTTTTTTCGAGAATCTACTTGATTAATCGTCACAACTAAATTGATTATTGTAATATCAAATTAAGATCTACTTATTTACAAACTACACGTAAAAGTACTTCTTGATATGGAAAAAGGATCTATCTCAAAGTGTTGCATGTAGTATAACACTTAAAAAGTGAAAAACGTTAAGGGGGAGCACATGGTGTCTTATTCTGTTGCGTACTTGCGAGTTAAATAATATTGTAAGGATAAACTTAAAAAGGAATCGACCACTGAATCATGAAAAAGCATGGTAAATATGCTTTTAGCAACACCCAAAAAGAAACACAATTGCCGTCATATCCCCACAAAGATCTAATCACTGAACCACGGGAAGATTGCTATTATACCTGAATAAGCGTTTAAACTCTAAATAAACTCAACTCAGGGCTCAACTAGAACAAGTAGCTAGAAGACAGACGAGTCACACGACAAAGTACCAACAAATAGAGAATTACAGACCCAAGCAAAAACCACAAATAAATAAAGGAGAAAACACGGATTCCAAACTAGTAAATCTTCACTCAGCCAAAGCAGCATATGCCTAAATGATGACAGAATGTAAGCCTGCAAAGAACAATAGTCTAAATAAGAAACGACATTGTGATCTCAGTCCTCTTCGGTCTCCGACTCAGCACTCTGCAGCCAGTCAACGAAGGGTTTAACGTTTTTCCAAATTTTAGAGTCCTTTTTCACCCCAGCAACACCCTCTTGATACCATTGCACTATAAATTCCTCTTCCAATACATCAGCATCATACAAAGCTTTCAAAACGAGTGCCACTTCTTTCAAAGCTGGGTTAGATTTCCCACAGAATTCTTCCAGCGCTTTGAGCAAACGTAGCTGTGGCCCATCCTCTTGACCAACAGCAGCAAGAAGATGACCTTTCTTCTTAATAAGCTCCTTGGCGAACCCTTTCTCCACACCATCCAGGAGTGCCTCGTAGACAGCAGTAACTATGTCCTGAGGTGATCCAGAGAGTGAACCCAAAAAAGATTGAAATTGGCTGGCCGTAACTCCCTTATTTAGATGTACTTTCACCTCCTCAACAAGCGTCTCATAGGTTCCTTCTCCATTTTCAGCTTTTGGATCATCCTCAGATGGAGCAGAAACAGCCTTGGAACTTTGGTGTGCTTGAGTACCTGCCTTGGGCTTCTTCTCTGTCTCATTTGTGGAGAGTATAACCATTTCAGCTGTCACAGCATTCAACTGTTCCTGTATCCGCTGCTGTGCAGCTTCCATCGACGTATCAGTTTGCCACTGAACATCATCATTGTCCTCTTCATCTTCTTCCCTGACATTCACATGCCTTTTGGGTGGGGAAGCATGATCCTCATCAGAGCCACTGGCTTTCTTTTTAGAGGTAGGTTTCGCACTGGCTTCCTTGGAAGAAACCTTTCTCTTTGTTTCTTTCTTCAGCTTCTTCAGCTCTTCATCAGCAACCTCACCTTCCTTTAGACGCTCCTTTTCAGCTCTTCTCATCACTTTCTTGTCCTTCAAACCCTTCTTGGACTCAGGTGGGTTCTTAAGAATAAAGGTTGTCAACTTGTCTCTCATGTCTACATCAGAAATAAAACCACATGCAGCACACTTGAGTTGGATCATCTGATTTTTAGTGATAAGGATCTCAGTTTCAGGGTTTCCACACCCATAGCACTGGACATATTTCTTGATGAAAATCTCAAGAAGACCAGCAAGCTTGGCAGTATCATGAGCTCCGTTGACAAGGGAAGTTCCAGTTTTTTCATCAAACTTTGACTGAGCTCCAAGCTCACAACCAAAATGTTTTGTGGTGTAAGATGCTGGCCTTGCTAGAGCTTTGGCAATGTCAACCATGTTGACCACGTTTGTCTTGATGCCATTCCCACGTCCCTCTATCTTGGTAATCATCCTCGGCATCTTGTACCTGTAGAAGGCATCATCACTGTTGGATGCTCCAATATTCTGCAAAGCCATTTTTGATTCAGTTGAAATTTCCTAAATAAAGCGTTAGGGGTTTCCAGATGATCCTTTGGCCTTGATAGAAGGTTGTGTCTGGCTGCAACCACTTAGCTCTAAGTGTCCTTCCTTAGATAAGTCAAGATGCATACAGTCAACCCTATCAGAAATATGGTGACTCTTTTTTCTTGACGTAGGACAATATTCTCCAAGCAATCCAACGGATCCTAAATAGAGGGTGGCTTGTTCGGACATAAAAGAAGCTTCAACTTGAGAAGCTACAACTTGAAACCCACAAAGATAAAGAGGCCCGCAACCTTTAGAAAGAAAAGCCACATCAAAAGATAAAGAGTAAGCTTCGGTTGCCTTCCCAAATAAAAAAATGAGCAAGTTGTAAAAGAAAAATTAACAAACCTGTACCAAATACAATATAAGCAATAGAAAAATAGAAAAAGCGAAAACAATAGATAATAACAGGTTGTTTGAGCTTCCACCTTGGAGACGAGGGATATTTTTAACCCAATTCTTTCAGTTGTATAGCTTGAGCAAGTAGGTATAACTTTAAGGAGAATGACGTCCTTGCAAAATTATGTATATGAATAAATAGAATTCCATAGGTACTGTTATCATTATTACTAGTGCATATTTACTTGCTAAAGCATAACATTAATTGGGCAATTTACTGATTGTGTATCTGAGCTTCTGAATTATCAACTGCAATGCCACACATAAAAGACCCATAGTTGTACAATTATCAAATTCTTTCAACTATTGAACTCAAAAGATAGGCCGCTAACATATTACATATCTGAGCTCCTGAATTGCAAACAACAGACACTTGGTGGAAGAGAAACCCCTTATTGTAAAATTTTGGGCTCGAGATACGTCGCTCACCAATGGCCAAGTCTTTAATATGGAATGGTTAGAGTTCTTCAAAATGTAACGCACAACCTTAGTCAATATAGCCTACTCGCAATAGCTTAATAAATCCGGCAATGTAATAATTGAGAGGTGCAGATCGGCTCTAAAGTTGGAAGCTTAATCAACTTTATGTTCCTGTATTATTTTCACTCGATGTACTTAGTGTCATAAGTTTGTCTAACATGGTTTCGGTCTTTTTAATTTAACTTTGTCCTTAAAGCTGCACACTGCTGTAGCTTCCACGTGTTAGATTGGTTACACTATTTTGGGTCTTGTTAAACACCTTGTATTTGCATTGTGTCAATGATATATTGAATTTGAATATCTAATGATATATTGAATGAATATCTGAACTTTTGTAATGTACAAACACTAGGGTTACAAATGATTTGGAAAGTGTCAACTAAAGGAATAATTGTAAAGTAAAGGGACATGTGGACACATGTGGAGAAGCCACGTGTTTTAATAACCTGTTACACGGATGACATTCAAGATTAAAAAGAATCTTAGATGCATCAATGGTGTAGAACAGCCCCCACTACAGCCCCATTAAACATCCTAAGCAGATTAGGGGATAGGGAGCTAGGAAATTACCGGTATTATTATTCTCTTCTAAATAATTCTCTCTTCAATTCTTTGTTTTTCTAATTCTTTCATGAACTCACTCTGGAGCTCAACTCATCAATAATGGTACATTAGTTAAGCTTGCTACTTCGTACTCATTACTTACATTGTAATCATTCAATTGCATTGTAACTGTAACAAGTTTGATTGATTAATAAATAAACTCATATTTGCCCTAAATGATTCTGAATCTTAAGGGACATTAGAATTTTACCCTTTATTCTCTTTTCTCTTTCTCTCAATCACCTTAATTAATATCTTACAGTTGAACATCCACTGTAGAGTGTTACATGCTCCGACCATCTAAAACTTAGCAAATTAAGCATCAATCATTAAAAATTAAAACATGTATCAATTCACCCTATATAAACACTAATTCATTGACATAAAACACCGAGAACAGACAACTATATAATTATAAACACGTTGAAAAAATCATCAATTATTCAACCAAACAAGTGATGATAAAACACGAAACCGACATTCAATCAACAGTTAGAGTTGATTTAAAGGAAATAAAAAGTAGAGAATAAATAGTAAATAGAAATCTGACCGTACCGATGAAAGGAATATTAGAATGTAGAAAGGGGAGGAGTTGGAGAAAAGAAGGATTAGGGTTAGAATATAAAGAGGGTGGTGAATAGGTGAGGCGGCGTAACGATTTTTTATATATAGGGTTTAATTAGGAATTGGAACATATTTCAATATACTATTTTTGGGTTTTTGTTTCTAATTTTCTATCTAACCTTCTAAAAAAAATTTGTTCATCTTGACCGTTCATTATGCTTGTATCGGATAACCTAGTTGATAAAATTTTGCCACGTGTCATACTTCACCATGAGAAATCTTCTAAGGTTAAATTTTACAAAGAATTTGTATGGGGTAAAATTCGGGATCAGAAAAATTGTATTATTCTCGAATACTAATAGTATATTATATGACTCGTGTTTATTTCTTCATTTTGGGATAATGTTTGACACAATTTAATTTTATATTTACTACTTTCAATTTTATAACAATTCAAATTTTAAACTTTGATGTTTTTTCTTCTGAAAATAAATTGAGTAATTTACATAAATCACCCCCTTTTAGATTATAATATAATTTATTATATATTTTTTTAAAATTATAAAAAAAAAATTGTAGCATATAATTTGCATCGAATATTTTGTATGAAGTTATAAATATATTTTGTATAAAATTATAAATATATTTAGAAATATTTATTTATTTTATTGAGACATTCACGAATGCTTTATGCATTTAATTAGAGTAATTTAAACGGATGATTTTTAATATTTTAAAAAATTACAGTAATATTAATTAATTATGAGTAATTTTTTTAAATAAATTTTCGTTTAATTAGGGAAGAAAAGCCAAGTTCAAGACCTGGTAGGCCCACTTGAGGTCTCTGAGTCCAAAGTGTATAATTCAGTACCTGAACCTAGGCCCACAATAGGCTCTCACAACATTCAGCTCGTTTTAAACCAACTCCCCCTTCTTTATGTCCTTTCAATGTTGATTACTTGGCTACAATTTTGTATAGTTGGATTGGTTTTGATAATTCAATAGTTGGTGTAAAATAGACAGCTAAAGGTGTGTATTTTGCGCCAAATATTTAAATTATATTAAAATAGATAAAAAAATATCTTATTTTATTAAATATATTAAATAATTTAAAATTTAATTTATTTTCTAACACATATTAATATTAAAAGTCGGAACGGATGATTATATTGGGGCTCGTGCCTTAATTAATCACTCCTATGGAATTCACTGATCGTATATTTTACCATATGACATAATGAAACATATTTAACAACTAAAAGTTTCTCTAACTGAAATTATGAAACAATTTGTTTCTCTGATTAATTATGAACAAATGAGAAAATAGACTTAGGCGAATAGTAAATTATAATAAGATTTTGTCGCCTTGGAGAATGGTCAAATTCAGAATTGCCGTATAAAAGTTTCAAAGGGCAAAGTGAAGTTCATAATTACGTATGAATTTTCTGACGTAACTCTTCTCAACTTGTCTATAATTATAACTCCCTTTGTTTATCATTATTTGTCTATACTTTATGACTTAACCCACTTTTAAAATAAATAAATTTACTATATCATTCTTATTAATTATAAATTTATATTTATATATTAAAAAATAAATTATATCTAATAAAATGATAAAGTAGATACGAAGCAATAAATAGCTCTTGATTTTCCATATAGGAAAGTAAAGTTAATAAAATACTTAACTGCATTACCTGAACTGTATGCATTCGACATGTTTGATATTTGTTCTAGATTAGCCTTATTTGTATTCTATTAATAATCATAGAAGTAAGGAAACAAGACATATTTTGCATGGGAAAAAAATTACTTGAGTTTCTAATTTCGATGACCATTTTAGCTCTACTTTGTTGACCCCAAAATACTGCGATACCCTCCTAAAAGTAGGCATAATTTGTTAAAAAATTAAAATGGGAGAGGCAAAACAGAAAATTGAAAGTATCATAATGAATCAATTTAATTAAACTATATTGTTAACACAAATCAACCACCTAAGGTTTAAATGGATTCAATTAGATGAATAATAAATAAGTAAATCACTAATCCGTTTAAAAAATAAATAAATAAATTGCATGAACTAGTTTTGTTGCCCATAGTTATCATTTTATATCCCGTGATTAAGAAGATATCTAGGCACAATCCAAAAAAAAAAGATACTAGGAAATATAATTAAATAGTCATGGTTAGAGTTAAACAGATAATAGGTTGTTGAATAAAACCTCATATTTTATACTTGTGGTGCTATCTATTCTATGCATGCAGTCTCAAAAGTCGGCATGTATTTAATCACAAACGTATAATATTAACTCTAATATTGACTTAGTAATTCCAGAACCAGAAATAAATTAACTGGTAAGAGTAAAATATGAGTATTAATTAATTAATCGGGATTCAATTCCCTTTATTTTCTTATTGCTGCCGCACCTAAACAAATTTTGTTTTCGTTCAAAAATTCCAACTTTTTATACTACTTTATCACCAAATTCCGTTGATTATGTTTTATCAATTGTTGGGTGTCTTGTCTAGTGAGTCTGGAGCTGTCCAGAACTTGCTTTTTTTCTTCTACTTGCATTGCTCTTTGGTTCTGTTATTTATAAATTAAAAAAAATAGTCAAATAAGAAACACCTAACAATAACTTGTACTAATTACTAAACATTTTACGATTGTATTTACAACTAAATACCGGGTAACAACGAATCTTACGTCACTTACAATCAAAATCTAATTTGCAAGAAATTCAACTACACTCAAAGGCGCAAGCAATTTTTGAGGTTTGAGAATTCATGTTTTTTTATGGAAAATTAGATATTTTATGTATTTATTTTTTTAAATTAATTTAATAATATTTATTGACACTCATACCCATGGTATAAAAAAACGTAATTGTGCATTCATATTTTAAAAAAAATAAATCAACAATCATCTCCGATTATATATTGCATATATTTTATCGAAAAGAATCAAACTCTGAAAACAGATTTACAAGGTTATCACCTTTTTGAAGCTACTGTTAATTCAAGGAAAGAAATCTTTTTATAAGAAAATCAAGTGTTATTTACTCATAATTTATACCTGTTAAATTAAATAAGCTTGACAGAAAGAAAAAACGCACTTCCAATTTCGACCATTTTTAGGCTTTAGCTCTACTTGAGCTGTCCTTTTTGAACCTTAAATTAACTTGCTCTTCCCATATATGACAAATTTGGTGAAGCCTTCCTGAAAGTTGGCATTTGTTTAATTGTTTCTATCTTCTTTATTTTCCTTAATTAATTATTTAATATTACATTTATATTAGATTCTTAAATAATTACTCAATTTTTAAAGAATTTGACACATAAGCATGGATGTTTTTGAAAAATTCAAGCAACCTTCATTGTTCATGCCTAGCGGTGTAAATTGAGTGGATTAAAATTGACTGGCGAGTTAATATAAATGAGTGCAGAAAAATTAATGAAAAATTCAAAAGTTATTTGGAATGAGATGGCTGGATTATGAGCTACCTAGTGTGAGCTAGTCTAATTTTTACCTAGTTTTATTTTCTTATTGTTTGTTTAACTATCTAACTAAAAAATTCTTCTTTCATTTTTTATGGTTATATACAACATAACAAATATAAAAAAAAACTAAAATGATTTTAACAAAATTTCTTATTGATAATTTCGGCTATAGTTTAAGCTTAAATTAGCGGAGATTTTTGCTAAAATGCATTTATATTATGTGGATAAAAAAGGTCTAGGTGAATCATTGATCCATGATTGAGTGAGTCATATTTTCGCTGATTAGTTTTGTCAATCTAAATCCCAAGATTAAGAATTATTAATCAAGTAACATTATCGGATATAAAAACTATAAGAAATATAATTAAGGTTAACTAAACAGATAATACGACATGGTTATTGAACAAAACATCATTTCTGCTCCTGGTGCTATCCACATGCATGCAGTCTCAAAGCTTGGTTCAAGACAACAAATATATATATATGTGTATGTTTGTGTATGGTAGGAAGAAGACTCAAAATATTTGCTTTTGCCAATATTATCTATCGTATATTTTAGTCCAGATTCAGATTCCGTTTATTTCCTTATTGCCGGCGCACCTAAACTATTTAAATTTATATCATTCCTCATCACCAAATCTTATGATGATTTTTATGTTGTCTGGTATATACATTTCATTAATCATCTACTTGACTCGCTAAGAAAAAACCAAAACAACATTAATTAGCTAATTAATCAAAATAAAAATGCAAAATTACTCTATTAATTAATTAATCACATTGCGCGTTGACCAAGTTATACGTCTGGCGTTGTTATGTATATATCTGAAACATAAAGCAAGCGATTAAACATAAGACTTTCCATTTCTTATAAACTCAGAAAGCTAAATTCTGTCTCATTATAAATTGCTTAAGAGAATTATATTCTACAGCCCTTTAATCTGCATATTTTATTATCTGGAAATTCTGGTTTTATGTTCATAGTAAAAGTTAAAGTGATCAAGTTAAACATGTCTTCTTCATCAGTTGTTCTTTTTCCAGCTATGATCATGTCCTCTAGCAAATACAGGATGCATCAAAAGCTAACCAAAATCAGAACTCAGAGCTATAGAGATGAAGGTATATACATACATAGACATATATTTGCTATATACATGTGTGTGTGTCTCTTCTTTTATCTTTTGACTTACCTTTGCCTTGAGTTCAAAAGTCTATTAAAAACGGTCTTTCTACTTTACATTTGAGGTAGTGATATAGACTGTGTACACTCTATCGTTCCCAAATTTTAATTTGTAGAAATATACTGGGTATGTTGTTGTTGCACTTAACTACGTTTTATTTTAATTAATTTTACTTATACACGTTATGTTATCATATCACCTAAAAGATAATTCAAAAAGAAAATGAAGCTAAGTGGAAGGAAACCGGCCTCCGTCGAAAAATTATACTGATCTATTGATAGGCAAATATGAATTTTACTGTATGTAGAAAATAATTCATAATAAGAGACTAGGTTAGTATATGCTAGCTAAAAAGAGAAAGCATTTAACCTTTTTTTATATTGTCAGTATACGTAAAGCTAATTTCTGAACTATCTCCCCTAGAAAATTAAAAGAAACAACAACAATAAATTCTGTAAGTGAGGTCAGAGGAGAGGAGACTAGAGTGTATGCATTCATACCACTAGAGACTTAAAATAAGAAAATATTAATTTCTTGGTTAGTAACGTTAATAAAGTGCACATTATACTGCGCAGCAGGGAAATCAAGGCATGTTGTTGATGCAAATTTACAAGTATTGAGGAAAAGAATGGAAGAAGTGAAGATGAAAGAGAGATTGGAGAAATGCTTGGTATGTGAACAAGGTTGGAATTACACAGCTACAAGTGCAAACTTATATTTACAGAAGAAACGCAAGAAAGAATGGCAACAATTTGTTGAAATTTTATGGATGGTTGGTGGGACTATTGGATTTACTATTCTTGGCTGCACTCTTTGCCTCTATCTTACTTCCCTTGTTATTCATTTGAATCATTGATCAGTGCTCAAATTTATATTTGTAATTAACTATACTATACGATTATGTTCATTTACACATTCTACAGCTGGTAATGGCAGAGCTTATTTTTAGTCTAGCCCTGCTATAGTATCATCTCCATGACATTTGAAATTCATTGTAACGTACGTACGTACGTACGTACGTTTTTTTTTATTACAAGTCAAAAACAGAATAAACTACTGTTCATGTATATGCATTACTACATGGCACACACGTATAAGACGAATCTGGCTCCCCTCCATCTGTCCAGTTCCTCCATTACACCTTCAATAACTGGCTGCCCTCTAAATCCACACACACATGAAAGCAAGTGACTAAAATATTCAGCAAAATACTAAAACTAGTTTTTTCTTCTTCTTTTCTATTTTATGTATTTGTCGTTAGGAAGATTACAGATTAGGCTGCGTGATTAATACCTGTGTCTCATGATTTACAGCCTTGCTGTTAGCCATCAGTATAGATTATCATATAATCCCTCCTTGTCTGCACACGGTATCCAAAAATCATTCGGACCTTTCCGATTTAGACCTCATTTAATTTTAGTAAAATTAAATTAAATTTTAATATTAATATGTTTATGTTTATCAAAATTTTAAAGTATGATACAAATAATCAGAATATTAGATAATTATGATTATTTATTTCTTCAACATTTGAATGCATTTAATTTATTTTTATTTAAAATTAGTAAATATAAAATTTAATATATATAATAACAATTCTTTTTTAAAGAAAATCATTTTAGGGAGTGATAAAAATGATGATCAGAGGTGGTAATTGTGGGTGTTGATTGGAGGTGGTATTATGGGTAGTAGTGATGGTAGACACTATTAAAATGTTAGGTATGACATGACTCATATCGAAGATGAGGGGACATATGTTGGAGTATAGTGGATTGACAGCATCTGTCCATTGTGGGGAGTTGGTCCTGGTGTGGGTCAATTCTAAGTGGGCTTGGGGGTGCGGGGGCGAAACTCCAGTGGTATGGTACAAGTTATTTTTTGTAAAAGGGTACCTAGGGTTACTTATATATATGTATTTGTAACCTAAAACAAACAATAATAAAATTACAGTCGCTCAACTTCCGAGGACGTAGGCAAACTGCCGAACCTCGTTAAACCTTATATTCTTTATTCTTTTCTTTACTTTTCTCTCAAACCCTGTATTTATTAGCTTGTTCCGTCAACATAAAAAAAGCTCAAAAAACGACGGATTGTGTCTTTTCTTTTTTTTTTGCCAAAAATGATGCAGTCATTTATGTCGTAAAATGCCTATACGCTTTTAAAAAAGTGACGGCCGACGTCAATTGGTGATGGCCAAAAACGACGTATAACGTGGTTTTTATATAAAAAAAATTAATTTGTTTGTAGAAAATCAACGGACAACGTCGCTTTTTTTAAAAAAAAAAAAAAGCTAAATCTAGAAAAGCAACGGATGAAAGCCACGAAATCCGTTGCTTTTCTGGAAAAAAATTGGAAACATATCAGAAAAGTGATGGACCAAAAGTCACCTTATTCGTCCTTTTTTTTTTTTATTTTTTGCACT
>JBDJHY010000049.1:25017628-25030366 GCA_039654485.1 Withania somnifera | reverse complement strand
GTGAGGAAGAGAGAGAATGAAAATTGAAAATGAAAATAGTTCTCCCTATCTAAAGGAAAAAGCGACGGACTGTGTGGTTTTGTCTGTCGCTTTTTTCTTTTAAATCTTTGACTTTGTTGACCAAAAAATGCAGGAAAAAATCATGCCGTCCGTTTTTTTAAAAAAAAAATTTGACAAAAGTGACGGACAACGTGATTTTTGTCTGTCACTTTTATTAAAATATATATAAATTTATCTAGTAGAAAATCCGTGGACAAAAGCGACAAACAAAAATCACACTATTCATCATTTTTTCCAAAAATAATAAAAAATTTAAAAAGCGACAGAGTGGGTGATTTTGTCCGTCACTTTTCAGAACCACGCAGTCCGTCGCTTTTCTGCTCATCGCTTTTTGAAACTTTTTTTGTAGTGAGATGCTAATAGTTGTAGTGGATGATAGAGATAGACGGGGGTGAATTTATGTAGTAAAAATAAATACGTAAACTCATGGTCTCTCCATCAAATTAGATATTTTATATATACACTGATTTAAAATTAAATAATACTAATTGTTGGCACCTATATTATAACAAAGTTAAATAGTGTATTTGGTTGAATGCTAAGTTATTAACTTAGAGGTCAAGTCATCAATTCTCAATTTATACAATTTTCATACTCATGTTGTAGAAATCTTTGATTTTTTTGATTTTGTCGAATTTATATTTATATAGTCTTCATAGAAACATATCATTAATTTATGTTTCAAATATTTATTTAGTACTAACAAGATATAACTATCTCAGTGTTTCTTAAAAGACATTATACAAAATATAAATTGGGTAATGACAATAGAATATTCAACCAAACAAATAATGACACAAAATAAATATTGCATATTAAAAATATAGTAAAAATAATTTTTTTAATGTTATTTAGAAATTTATAAATAAAATTCGAAATACTAAATAATTTAAACTAAAATAATCGAAATAAATTTAATTGAAATAATTCCAAATTATTAGTATTATGATGTGGACTTTGTTTTAGTTACTATATATGAGCTTTAAAATTCTAAATTTAAATTTAAAATAATATATTGAAATAAAAAATAAAAAAATAAAAAATTTTAAAAAATATTTATAAATTAAATCACACTAATTATTTTTATATATAAAATATTTCTAAAAATTGTATAAATGTAATATCGAGTTAGTTTGAATTTTTATTTTTTTAAGTTAAAATCAAATCAAACCAACACCAAAATCAAGTTAAACGAGATCATCGGTTGAATTGTTTTTGATTTGACTTTACTTATGATTTGGTGTTGTTCACCCCTAATGGTGATGATAATTGAAGTGATAATTTTAAACAATGACTAATAGTGGTAATAGTTGATTGAATGAATCCCACTAATGACGACTGTGAAATGTGAATGAGGATAGCGGTTATTGGTAGTGGAGAGGTGCTAGTTGATAATGGTGAAAAGCAAAAGAAGTAGTTGATAATGATGGACAATAATTGTAGTGGTGAATTTTCGTGATACATCTTAATGATACTGAGATTTTAATATTCGAATTTAAATGGTTGTAACATTAAAAGAAAGACTCAATGATTAGATCAAAATAATTAAAATTCAAACCTAAAAAATAACAAACTTAATTAAATATGAATGATTAAAATTAAGATCTTCATTAAATACCAACAAGTAAAAGTAAACAACTTGGGAAAGTTAGATATAATGAGATTATCAAAATAAAGTATGATTATTTTGAGTTTGAAAAGTTACTCCCCCCATTGTAAAATACTTGACACAATTTCCTCTTTTAGAGTTAAATTATATAAAGTTTAAGCAATTCTGTTTACATGAACGCAACCTGGGTTGCCACTAATAGAACATAAAATGACAATAAAATAATAAAAAAGAAGAAAGAACATCTTTAAGTCATAATAGTATGTTTCTCGAACGAAGAAAAATGTAAAGTTTCATTATGAGAAAAACTATCAATTATACAATACTTTTCATAAAAAATTTGAATATTTAAATTTAAATTTTAAAATATCAAATTAATTTAATACAATTTAACTTTGAGTTGAGGGATTGACAAATAGCCACTTTTTAATCCCTAGAAATATAGCCAAAGCCATACGTAATATTTTAAAGACATTGTCATGGGGCATCACTGTGAAACTCGATACTCCAATACAATGGACTGAAAAGTGGCCAGCACGCACTTCACACTGTAAAGATAGACCTAATAGCTACTTTCGGTTCGATCCATTTTCACATAGAAGAGTTAAGTGCACTAAAAAAGTGTCCGCTGAACAAACAATATTTGCAATGACCTAAAGTTGACTAAGAAGCAATATTTCATCTAGTGCAGCAACTTTTGTGTGATCATCAACGCTGTTAATGTAGCACTGACATTACCCTGTCCTGGAACGAGATCAATTAAGCTTTCACCTTGCATAATGCAGAAATTATCTTCCTAAAGAGAAACCTCATCAGTTGCATGTCAGGCAAAAATTTTTGGAAGCCAAAAGTGTAGTAATGCACCCAAAATGATGAGAAAGTAATAATTCAGTTCCTCAGGAATGCTACAGTTGCTACACGCGAGCCTACTGATCCTCCAAATCTGAATGTAGGATATGTGCGAACGTGATCAAGGTAGCGGAAAGGAGAAGGATCTACGGAAGCTTCTTGGCTTCCAGTTGCTCCTGGTTCTTCACAAGCAGCATGCCTTCTTTGACTGAGAGAGTCTACTTCTTCTACCAGTTCATCCTTTGTACTGTTACATGACGTAATTACCTAGTACAATTGGAAGAGTCAGGTGAAAGAAGAGACGACGGCCAATTATTTCTCCACAAATAAATAGATAATCATGGGCACCATTTTATCAGAAAAGATCAAGTGGGAAACAGTCGATTAACAGCAAGTAATGTCAATAGAACAGAATTATATACTGTTAATTTGTCGGAGAATATTTCTCATAGGAATATAATTCTCAGGTCCAACATAGTGGTCTGGTTTCTTCATCCGTTCTTTTTTATACTGGTGGCCAGGGTAGTATTTAATCAGCATATTTCAAATTAATAATAGCAATGGGAGAAGGATTGGCACTGAAAAGAATTCATAAATAAAACAGAAGCTGGAGGAACTCACCAACAATCCACCAGGAGCAACAAGCCTTGAAACAGAGTCCCAGTACATGATCCTGAAATGGCCACACAATAAGATGATATAGCATTCATAGCATTACAGGCAAAGTATATAATTGTAGTGCTCATTTTTTAGGGAGTTTTAACACCTTTAGAAAGTGACACATTTAATTATTTACTTGTATTCTTTTAGTTCTTGGACCAAACACGTGAAAATATTTTGTTGATGAGCAACACTAATACATGAATTGGATGGATGTCAGAATTACTTGAACTCAGGATGACTGCCTACTTTAATAACATACTATAGCATATTAAATTCTATCATCACTTGATCCAAAAGGTTAAAACTTTTAGAAAAGAGACTTCTATCTATTTATTTGATTGAGACCGAAAGTTAAAGCATCAGAGGGAGGACAAGAGCAAGAGAGTTTAGGACATGATCTACAAAAATACACACGTGACATGCAGGATTTGCTACCTTTTGATAGGGCCGTCAGGATGCAATCCAATGGCATCTAAGGTCCCCTTATCCATAACTAGCAAAAACCTTTTATCCAATTTCGTCTCAAGAATGTCATCAACCTGTTACCCATTAGAAATTTATTTAACCACAAAATCAAAAGAAGCCAACTTCCAGCAATGCGAGAGCAGATAAATAAGCACACATCACAAGTACATGAAATAATAAAATCATTGATCGCAATAGGTAAGACAGGTTCTACCCTATCCAAAAACTCATCTTAATTTACCACCTCGTTCATACTCTTGATCCCTGAAAATATAAAATAAGTTCCATATCATCCAGTACAGAAACACCAAAAAGGTTCATCCCATGCGGACACAGTCCTGAAAATGTCAGACTGAAAGTAATTTTTAACTTGCTACTATCCGTATATGCAGCCACTAGACTCTAACCAACAATGAATATTACCAGAGACTGCTTAACATTTAGAACATAATAGAGACGGTTATTTGCCACAAGATCTTGAATGCAATCTAGAGAAACATTGTGTTTCCTTTACATTTTTTAAACTGTATTCAGATGCTGCTGTGGGTACATTACATATTTTCTTAATTGAAAGACAAAGGCAAACTTTACCAAGAACTTGACATTGGTGAAACCATAACGGTCCGCAAGGCTTCTTGCAAGGTCAACTGCTCCTTCACTATAGTCGGTTCCAGTCAGATCAGAGAACCTAACACCATAGTTAATGAGTATTAGTAAGTAATAATCCCTTTTCAGCTATGTCTATCACTAGCACTTAATCATATAAATAAATTACAAACCTTTTTTTAGGGGAAAAAAAAAGCACTTACCAACTGAAGAAATGGGAAGAAAGAGTATATTTATTTATACCTTCCATTGAATTTCTATGTATATGGTGAAAAAGTTGATCATCCAGCAGGCCGTGTGATAATGGTTTAAAATTCATAAAAAACCTTCACAAACAGCTAACTGCTTAATACTCAATGAACTAGGCAATCCACAAAAGTTTCCACCTCTACAGCGTAGCTCTTTTAACAGATTATAGAGAATACGTATCAAAAGCATCTCGGACAAGAAAAGTCATCTTTCAGTTAAAGAATGACAACCGAAGCAAATAGCTGGCTATATATGCATTGCTTGCATAAAATTCAAATTTACCCTTGTTTAGCCAGTTCTTGGAGAAGCAGACCATTGCCAGTTCCAATATCAAGCACACTCCAACCTGACATGTCCTTGGCGCGCTGCACTACAGACTCAGAATCAGCATCAGCTACGTGATTTGGCAAATGACCCTTGCAACAGTCCATGAACAAACCTTTGGTCCAGGAGACAACATTTTCCATGACGTCACCACCAAACCTACACAAATACAGAAAAAATATACACATCAAACAAATCTATTTTGACTAACATAACTATCCAGTGATGCAAGCACCACCCTCACACTTCTTTTCTTGGTTTTCTTTTAGGAAGTTGGAATGCTAACCTTGTAAAAAGACGAAAAAAAGAAGAAACAAAGACTAGGAAAATTACTATCATTATCTATTACTGGGATAAAACTATCACAAAGAGCTAAATCTAGCTTCTACTCCAGCCAATTACCAAAGGTGCCACGCTGTAGATATTTTGAACATAACAACTCTAGTTATTGCACATCCATTCATTCTCTGAGTTACTATGAATCTCCACTAGTGATGCACTCAAGCACACATAGAAACAGATATTGTATGACTTTCTTGATAGAGAAGTTATAAAGTGCAGAAGGGGAGTAGTTTCTGGAACTCTTCCAACTTGAGATTCAAAAGCAGCACCTTTTCCAATAGCTAAGATCAAAAGAAAGACATTGAGAAGTTTTGCAGAGAGTTCTATCCTAGAACTATATTCAACAACTTAATTGAGTTTTGCTTTACCAAATTCATGAGTCATGTTGGGCTTCCGGTCTTCCCCTTACTAGTAGTATTACTACTATTAAGTACTTGTGCAGTCTCTTTTACTTCGTCTTTGTTGTTACCTGTTGCTTTGGCCCTAGCCTACTTCGGCAATGCGTTGTTGTGTTGAGGGTCTATCAGAAACAACCACTCTATCCACAATGGTTGGTAAGCTCTATGTACATCCAACCCTCCCTAGACCCCACTCATCGGATTAAACTGGGTATGTTCTTGTTTTATAAGTAGTAAGTGTTAAGTCTCTAAGATACATGCAAACTAACAGAAGCTAGATTTTCTTATAATTTTCTGATCAGAAAGAAATGAGAACTGCTTAACTTACTGATTACTAGAGAACTCAAATCCAAACTGATGTCCCCCAAGGAGGAACATCGAGAAAAACTTGAAATGTGGTTTCATCAGCTAACCCTAACTATCAGAACTGTATACCTTACTAGATCTGCTATCTTAGTGAACTGACCTTCAGACCTTTATGCAATACTATTGAGCAAGAAATCATGAGTTATTTGTTTCTAAATATAATACTCCCTTAGTTTCAGAAAATGACGGGGTTCGGTGAGAGACTAGTATGCCATTAAAGGAATATAAGTGTGATTTACAGAATTTCAAACTTTAGAGAACTCTTAATTTGCTTTAAAATGCATAATTGTTTTATGTAACGTAGTATAGGAATGATTTGGATCGAGATGGCATAGAATATCTCCCAAAGGATTCATATAGCAGAGCCACTTGTTTGGGCCGGAGGGATAGCTGATGGATTGATAGGTAATGTCACAATGAAAGGAACGAGGTTAACATAATACTTAAGTGGATTAATGAAAAGGGAAAAGATTGCAAGTTGTCATCTAGCTAATCCATACCAAATTTCACCAGTGTGGCCATGCTCACGAAAGTTTGCCAATTCATCGGCATAAGTTGCATCCCAATAGCTTTGGAAACCAAGCATTGAAGAAACTCCTTCACCATCCTGCTCATCCTTGTCAGAACTGCTTGTATAAAAATAAAATTAAAACAGAAGTTCGTAAACCTTTTACACAAACGAGAAACAAATTATTTTGCAGGGGGTTTCTAATGGATAATCTCTTCTTACCACTGTCTACGAAGCCCAACAAACATATGAAAACATGTAGTTTAGCTACCACTTTATTCACTTAACTTAACGAAGTACATTCAGCAGATATATTGACCCCTCATTTCCACCACTACTTAGCTCTACCATAGTGTTCTGTGCTCAATAATGGATAAGAGAAAAGTAATCATACTTTGATAAAGCTACACCTTCATGCAGGTTAATTTTCACCGCCCTAATTTATACAGCACTTTCTTTCTTTTCAGAATTACCAAAATAATTGACATTATTTAAAAAATAATAGTAGTATTCTACATAATCTTCACACAACTTTCAACTCTTGAAATTCATTTAACTATACAACTTCTTAACCTTGAATGATTAATTCTCCTCTACTAATTTTAACAAGTTACTAACTTAATATATATATTTGAAATGTAGTCGAGTACTATCTTAATGTTTTCCAGTTCAATTAATAGAATCGATAATTTAATTTAACATCTTAAACCTCATGTTCATTGAAGCATAGTGACAAACTCATAAGTCAACCTGTAATCGGCTCGATAATTGAGAGCTTCAGTAGCATCAGCGTGGCGCTGCTCATCATCGAGAGTACTTCCGTATTCGCTCTTTATGGACCACGAATCGGCCGCTACAGAGCGGTCGTCGTCAGAGATCAGGTCGGCTGCTGCCAAGGATCGGACCTGCATGACGTCGGAGTCCTCCGGGAACAGTCTCATTCCGGTCATGTCCAGATGAAAAACCCTAGTGAGAAAGAGCAAACAATTAAGAGTGTGATGTACGTTTGAGGAGTTGACAAATATGGAAAATCCTTGGACGCAGGGATATTTTAGTCTACTTGGTGTATTTGCTCCATTTTGCAGCTAAATTTAAATTTCTAAAATTATAATTTTTAAAATTTGAAACTATATTTAATTATTTATTATTGATGTTTATTGGATCTAATTTTGAAAACTCAAAAGGTATTTCAAATTAGAAATTTTAAATATAAGTCCAAATGCTAACTTTGTTTCCCATTGGCAATTGAATACAATAAAAAATATAGCATTTTTCATAAGAGATCATAAGTATATTTTAGATATTGAATTTCACTATTTATATCTTCATTTTTAAGTAAATATTGAAGTGTTAGTGTAGAGGTTTAAATATAGTTTTTTTTTTAATATATTTAGTATTATTTTTACTTCAGATGTTGTACAAACTACTATGAAATATAAATTTTCTAAATTATCAACTAAAATGGTCAAAGGCCATAAATTTTAGAGTTGTAATGCTTACTGTTAATCAAATCATATGGTACTAGTGATCAGTAAGTCATTATTATCTTAGGAAGGAAAATGAGTTGTACAAGGCCACCGACCAAATCATTGATTTCCTAGGAAAGATAATATAGCACAGAGTCATTTTCATTAACAAGTATTTTACTTTAAATATGAATTTTTAATCAAAATTTAAACTTGATCAAACTTTGATTCAAATGAAAGTCACAACAACAGAATTAGTGAAGATTGAAAAAGTCTAACACACACTCTTCCTCTCAAATTGTATATACGTGGTGGTCTCCAAAAATAATTTATTTTAAATTATTAGTTGATTTATAAATTCAAAATAACATTAGTTGCTATGTTATTTTTTACCCGAATTGTTACTATGAGTATCTCAATTATATCTAATAAAAAGAAAATAATATGTTAAAATATAGCATATAATAAAAAAAAAATACCTCCTTATAAAAGAGAATCCCAAGATCGCGGAGGTAGATAACGATTACTGTTGGTACCACCATTTACATCATGGGACCGCAATACTTTTGTGTTTATGCTCTAAAATTTTGCACGAAATTTACAACCACCATACACTTTGTTTTCGCCACTCCAATACAAAAAGTTCAGCTCTCCATTCTTCAATCAGAGCCTCACTCAAAAAGACATCAAATGGAAAAGGGAAAAAAAAATTGAATGATATGCATTTTTCTTTTGCTTTCACCAGAAACTATTTTATATAATAAA
The DNA here is from genome assembly GCA_039654485.1 of Withania somnifera. Classification (NCBI taxonomy): domain Eukaryota; kingdom Viridiplantae; phylum Streptophyta; class Magnoliopsida; order Solanales; family Solanaceae; genus Withania; species Withania somnifera. The sequence goes on along the minus strand of JBDJHY010000049.1, from coordinate 25,021,696 downwards.
TGTAAATCACAAACAAATCCTATATCTTAATCATCTTTAAAAGAATCATTTCTCCTTATTAAAATTCAAAGAGAAGTTGAATGAACAAAATTAGTTCAAATCCTCATCTTGAACAAACTGGTTCTTCAGCAATAGTTTCCAACAATGGTTTCTTTGACCTACACATGGACAACCTATGCTTGAACTCTTCACTTGAAAACTCTTCAATATCGTCCAAATTCAACTTGGGCAAAGTGGATTTCTCAATTTCCTCACTAGACGACTCTGAACATGATTCAGGCAAGATTCTTAAACTTCCAATGGCCACCCTTTTGGATACGCAGTTCGCTGTTAGTAACAAAGCACCCATATCACCTGCTGATACAAAAGAATTCAATCTTTTCATTGGAAACATAACATAGACATTTCCCATTTCAAGATCTTCATCAGCATTCAGTGCAGAAAATCTCCTGCCTATATGAAGTGACCTTGTGTTAACAAGAAAGAAATTTGGAGTTTCTAACATAACCTCTGCTGCTTTGATTGGTTGATAAAAATGAGTAATTTCACCCATTGGGGATATGACTTTTACCCCTCTTGATTGTTTGTTGCCTCCTGGTCCTGATAAGGTGCAAGAAATATAGTTGCCCATGTCAAGATTGAGAAAATAGAGGAGGTAAAATTTTTCTTGGATTTGATTGTTGAGGATGAGGAATGGGGTAGGTATATTATATATAAATGAGGGGAATATTGGTAGAGGAAAACTAGGAATTAAAAAGTCAAAAAACAGTTGTTAGCGTAAAGAAAAGGGCACATGACAGTGTAGTTGACATCCGCGTCTGCTGATATACATATACATGTGTACTCGAAGTTGAAAGGAAAGTACGTTTATCAAGTTGGTCTCTATGATTGAGGTGGAGGGTTTTCTATCATACTTCCTTTAAATGCGTGTGGAGGCCACCTAATTCGGGTGTCACACAAATAACTTTTTTAACTTTTTTGAGGATGGTTTACCCATTTTCCTTCTGTAAGTGTGTATAATCCTTTTATCATTGGGTATTTAACTGATATATATATTTTTTGTTTCTTTGATGAAAATTAAGTCTTATAGTATTGCTTATTCCCTTTGACAAAGTATAAATGTGCAACTTATCATAACTGACAACTCTGAGTACATAGAGATTTCTATATTGGACCAAAATGGCCACCACCACCACCAGTGAGCGAAGCCAGAAATTTAGTTTAGTGCATGGAAATTTTATTGTTAGTTATGTTTGGAGTGAGTAAAATCAAATACACACTTACAATAATGAACATTTAAAAAATTCACTAGATAGTTTTTCGGTGAAGAATGTGCATATGAACATCCCTTGTCGAAGGTGGCTGATTGAAAGTTAATTTCAGATGTGCAATGAGAACACTTCTTTCCTCGCAAGCTCTATAAGCTTAGAAGACTTGGTTAGAACTTAACATCATATATATATAAAGAAATTGAATAGGACGAAATTCATGGTAACTTGTAAGTGCTTCTCAAGGATATTATTGAAATTCTGATAGGCTACAACGATCTATTTTATATATTCCTCGTTAATCAGCTCTAGGTGAAATTTTATTGTGTACGCAAAAGCGTACCTTTAAGTAAGCCCTGGCCTAATGTTGAGTTTGGTTTCAATTATAAGTACTATGTATGTTTGTTTCTTCATCAACATACATTGAATAGCCAATTTCAAATAAAGAACAGCTCCGAGAATCGTGACGGAATGGTAGCCGCATCACGAGATCATATGCATAATTTTCACTCCTAAAGAACATTAGTATAATTATTCTTCTACATTCCCTGATTAAAGAAAAAGTTATTATTAGTACAGTTTGTCGATGAGTATTGTTTGTTTACTAATCACGTTCCTGTAATAAATCATTGATTTTTCTACCTTACTATTAAATGCTATTGTTGAGAAACCATCTCATATTCACATAATAATAATTAGATACCATCCTCTTTTGCTGTACACTGAATTCACGAGGGAGAATACTCCATATTTCACTTTTAACTGTAAAATTTACTTTTGCGAGAATTCAAAATGATATAAAATACAAGCAAAAAAAAATAATAAAATTGCATGCCTCTAAAGTTAATTGAAACAACGAGCCGTCTGATACATGTCGTTAATTCAAATCATCAAATGACATAAAAAGGAAATTTAAAAAGTAAGATTTATAAATCACATTTATTAGATTTAAGAGTACAAATGTCATCACAACTATTTTCTTTGTCAATTAAAGTTGCACATTAAAACGTCTTCATAATCTTTATACTTGTCTTTTTTGTTTTGCGATCACTATACGGAACATGTGAAATTCATGAATGTTCAAAATAATTGATTGTTAGAGAAACTCCACATATTCCTGTGTTCTCTTAAATTTTAATCCAAAATGGGTGCTAGTCTCTCCTTGTCAAATGGCACCGGCAAATCTAGGTCTTACTCCCAGATCCTAATAAAGAGGAATAAAATTCCTCATCCCTAAAAGATTTAGAGTACTTATAAAAGGGTAAAAGAGCTGTTTCTTTATTTCTCTTCCCTTGTATACTATATAAGTACATCTAAGTCAAACAAAAAATAAATCTTCTTTCCCACTCCAACAATTTTTAGTAGTGCTAATTTTAATATGTGCAGGTCAAAGCGTAATTAATGCCAAAAAGATAACACAAACTCAAATAAGAAAAAAAATCATATATTATAGTAACACAGTCAGATAGATGAAAGTCAACTAGGGAATTATAAACCCATTTGCAATTTATGAACCACAATGAGAAGATTTCTACACTGACCATTTCAAATTATGGTATATCAAAGCATACTTATTCATCACTAGCAAATTCATTTACTTGGGGCTTTTGCTTTTATTACACGGCGGGCACTAATAATAAAGAGAATTCGTCCAGGATTTCTCTGACAGTAGCAAACGATGGCCTTTTAGAAGGAACTGCACTGGTGCAGTCCTCTATTAACCTGCACAGAATAACAATGTGTTGTCAATATAGGCAGAGCCAGGATTTGAAGCTTACGGGTTCGCAATTTTAGTTCGTTTGAGTTATTGGGATCAAAGCATCCTGCACTTTGGACCAAAGCCATCAGGAGTGGTCATACAAGTAGTGAAAGACGGAAATATAGGGACTGAACCAAAACGACGGGCCTCTTGCCTTCTACAGAACCCACTTCCTACATTCTAGCTCCGCCCTAGCTGTCAATGTGGTTAAATGTCCTTGTCCTATATTTTCAAAATCACCTTCTGATAACAACAGCATTGTATGTTTAGCGCGCAGCAGAATAGACATGTGACTTTGACAATAGAATCCTTTTCCGGATTCAGCCTGATGACTTCTACCAATGAGTTTGCACCATCAGTCTTTCCCTTCTATCAAGCTTGTAACGCAAACATTCTAAAATTTCTTGCTAAAACCACAAGCTTTAACGCATGTTTGAGTCAAAGAGTAGCCTGTTTCTGGCAGTACAATCATCTCAACATATGCTGATTTGCTCTAGCCAGATAGTCCAGTATCACTAAACCTCTTTATCCACATGGATTCTGACGTCTTTCTTTTTCAGTAAGGTGAAAATGATTCACCCCGACACAAAAATTAGCCAACCGACATATTCTCATTTTGTATGAATTATTTAAAAGCTGTTAACTAGCTAACACATTCTCTGTACAAAAAGAAAAAAGAAAAGTATGAGCCAATTAAAGAACATGGATACTTGGACCAAATAGAATAGACAATATTATAAAGAAAGAAAGCAAGATAGGGACCAAGAGGGATTACAGTTTACCACGCAGTGAAAAGAGAAGAAATGCAGAGCTTCTGGTGATGTGGCTAGAACTACTTGTGTGCAAAATTAGCTCAGTGCAAGACAGTCCTTTAGGGCATTAACATATTCACTTTGCTTGTAGATCAATTGCAGTTGCGGTAAAAAGACATGTACGGGAGAAGTTGAAATATGTTAGAGAATAATAGGATATCTGTTAGAGAATCATAGGAGATCCTAAGATTATGTGTTTTCTTGTACATAATATTCTAGTTGATTTCTA
>JBDJHY010000049.1:24816552-24828382 GCA_039654485.1 Withania somnifera | reverse complement strand
TACCAAATCTGTGTTACAGAAGGCTATATATTTATTGTATGGTGGAAAGCTTGCAACTTTTGGTGCATATAGCCCTCTTGTGGAAGAGGGTTTTGTATTGTGAAACAAAAGCATAAGGACTTCTTTCCCCCAATCTCTTCGTACTAGTTGTTGTTTCCACTACTTGGAAAAATCTAGCAGTACTGTCCACTTAAGAGAGGTCACTTTTAGAACTCAAACAAGAACATGTCCTAATCTGACTTATTTCATGCTAACTATACTGGTGGACCTAGAGGCGAATTTAGGATTTCAAAAAGATGGGTGCTCCATTGATTTTAAGATGAGATTTGAAATTTTATAGTAAGAAGAACTTGGCGCGCAAAAAGCACACATCTGCTTTAACAGCTGAAGTGTTTCTCTGTTCTGAATTTCTGCGTCTGCTATGGAGAAGGAATGCATCTGTTTTAAGAAAAAATAAAAAAGGGACCTGCTTTGAAAAATAAAAATAGAAAAGGAACAAGGCTGCTGTAAACAGGGAACCTGCTTTGAAAAACTTAAAAAAGGATCTCTACTTCTTATAAGAAAATATGAATAAAATCCAAATGCAAGAGATGACATTTGATCCCACAACCTCAAGGGTGAAAGACCAACGCTGAAACTAGTGAACCACTCAGCATCTTTTGACAATGGGTGGCTTCACATAATGTTAATTATATTTTAAGAATCTTACAAATAATGTATCGAGTTTAGTCCAACGACCACGGGTTCACCCATTTTTCTACCTAAATTCACCACTGGGTGGATGAGGACTAGACTCAGAAAAAAAGCTTGTAGAGGAAATTGTGTTGGGTTTCTTTCTTGAGAGGGGGGGAAATATGTACTCATCCCCCCCCCCCCCCAACCACACACACACACACAGTGGATGTGTATGTATCAATTTTACAATTACAAAAGGACTTCTCAATTTCGGAAGGAAACCAAGGACCAAATAGCCGTAGGTCAGATAGGACTAGAAGATACCGTTGCGCTCGTACTTTACAGGATTGTGTTTGTCTCCAATGTATTCTTTATTGTCCATTTCTCTCTCTTTAAGATGATAGATTAACTGCCTTAACCTATATTCTTTCCATCCCAATGTATGAGACACTCTCTCCTTTGGCCAGTCTTAAAAATGACATCTTTCTATATTAAGTAGCAACAATTTAACTTTAAACCTCCATTTTACCCTCAATGAGATGATTTATAGCCACAAAAATCTATAGCTTATTTTGGACCACAACTTTTAAAAGTTATCCTTTCTTTCTTAAATTATGTGCGTAATTAAACACCTTCACATAAATTGGGCCAGAGGGAGTACCAGAGGTGCTCGTGTTTGTGTACTTTGATTTGATGTGTTTTGCATATCAATTTGTTTATTGCTACAGTATAACTAGATTGTGTACCTTAAATCCCAACACTTGTCTCTCTCTGTGCCACGTGTGTGTGGTGGTGTGTGTTTGTATGGGGTTGGAGGGGGGTAGGGGGTTGTTGAGAGACCACAATAAATTGGCTTCCTAAATTCGTGAACTTCGGTGATGGGAGGCCCTTTGGTGGACTTGTCTCTGGAGATTGATCTCTTTTACTAATTTCCTAGAAGTGCTGTCTTGTAGTTTATTCTATGTTTGAATTTTAGTGCTTCTGAAAGTTAATGTTCTTTCTAGCACAAAGCTTCTTAGCATCTTACTGAAGAAGGCTAATGAGTTTTGATCTTCATCTAGGAGCGTGCTACTGGTCGTTCTCGTGGATTCGGCTATGTCACATTTGCTACAGTTGAGGATGCTAAGGTGATTTTGGTTTCAAACTTGGTTTTCATGTCATTGTTGCGATCCTGTCTGTTTACTGCTCTCCAGCAAACACTTCTTACGTGTTATGGTATTGTTTCTTGTGGTTTTGACGCGAACCTGACTCATTATTCTTATGCGTTGGTATGATGCAGAATGCATTGTCTAAGGAGCACTTTCTTGGAAACAGAATGCTAGAAGTGAAAGTGGCGACACCGAAGGTGCACTGCTCTTACAATTTCTTGACAACCTTTACTGTTGATTTTATCTGATACTGTGCCAGTACTATCTAGCATGACTATTAATATAGCAGTGACTACTGTAGATTAAAGTGGAGCAGTTGGCATTTCTACTATTGATCCTTTATTTGGTTGGACATGAAAATTGCATTTGATCAAGTAAAAGTCTATTTTTATAGTCATTGTGCTTTAAGGTCTAATATAGATGCTACTCATTCTTGTGGCAGGAGGAGATGAGGGCTCCTGCAAAGAAAGCGACCAGGATTTTCGTTGCTAGGATTCCTCCATCTGTCTCTGAAGCTACTTTCAGAAGGTTTTTGTGAAGGGTTGCTTAATTAAGATTATTTTTAGCTGGTTGATTATTTCATTATTAGAATCAGAATTTAAATAAACATCCTTTGTTGGTTTTCTTTTACAGTTATTTTGAGAAGTACGGTGAAATAACAGATCTATACATGCCAAAGGTTCACCTGTCTCTTCGTGGCCTCATTATTATTACGTATTTGCGCTGTTTTGTTCTGGCACTAAATTATTGGATTCATGAAGTACTAATTAATCTTACCCAATCTGCAGGATCCATCTACCAAAGGACATCGTGGAATTGGGTTTATTACATTTGCAAATGCTGGTATGTAACCTATCATTGTTTCTTCTTTGGCAGTTAATTTTTTTCAGTATGTTCCGGACTTTCCTGGCCACCTTCAGTTATTCCTCTTCCTAATATTCAGCTATTAGGAACTGCTTTTTAATTAAAAGTAGATACTTTAGTTTTGACAAGAATCATATCTGATAGAGGGACTGCCTGTGAAAATCCCATGTATACATTTTTCTAGGGTTTTATGTAGACTTATATTTCAGGGAGGGAAAACATAGAGTGTTGTAGTTGCAGATATAGTTTTTCTTCTCTCTGCTGGACATGCAATGATTTTCTCTGAATCTGTCTGCAGTGCATTCAGGATGTAACTGCACTGACAAGCGGTCAGTTTTAATTCTTAAAATCTGGATCAATCAGTTTACCTTGATTCAGTATAGGTTCTTTTAATTGTGTCAGATATGAAGATCTTCAACCTTATTGTGTTCAATTACTCCTAAAAAATCACTTTCTTGATGATGGAAAAGTAGTACCTTTTGCTTTAGATATTAGTGGTTGAAACATTTTTGTCATTGTTGGAGTAAACAGCTCACTGGTCAAATGTTTAACCCGTCACCCAACAACAGGGAAAAAAGAAACCAATCTGGGGATCAAGAAGTTTTCGTTAATTTTACTCTTGGTATATTGCCTTTCGGGGTCCTGTATTGTGCTTCATATCGGAATATTCTTTCATAAAGAATCAGTTTCTATTAGTTTCGGTTGGGTTATGGTAGCCACCACTTCTTTTTTTATTTTTTCCACTCAAGCAGGCTTGGCAATCTTCTGCATGCATGCTCATCATGTTTATTCTGCAACCTGCAGTTTCTAGCCAATTTCGTAATGATTTTCCTTTGAATTGAGTCACTCTTGGTTTCTTTGCCCAGAATCAGTTGATGATCTGATGCGTGACACCCACGAACTAGGAGGTTCCACAATTGTGGTCGACCGAGCAACACCCAAGGCAAGTTATGCATAAGTGAACTTTGATGTATCTCCATTGCGACTCCAGATGTCATTGAATTTCACTTTTTCTATGATGATTCATTAAACTTTACATTTTCTGCTGATGGTTCTAGGAAGAAGATTTCAGACCTGTTAGTCGGATGTCTCAGGGTGGAGGATATGGTGCATATAATGCATACATTAGTGCAACAACTAGATATGCTGCACTTGGTGCTCCCACCTTATATGATCATCCTAGTTCTATGTATGGAAGTAAGTAAACAATAATGAACAGTAAATAATGACAATATATCTTAAGCTTGACACAACATCAATCATGCCTCTTATTTAACATAATTCTTGTACTAAGAGAACTTAATGAAATAAACCAGGAGGAGGAGGAGGAGGAGGATTTCCATCTCGTGGTGGCATGGGCCAGAAGATCTTTGTTGGTCGACTACCTCAAGAGGCAACAACTGATGATCTTCGCCAGTATTTTGGTAGATTTGGCCGTGTTTTAGATGTTTATGTTCCGAAGGTAAAAATAATTCTTTTATTTAATTGCTTTTTTGGTAGCAGATTGTCTTCAAGTAATTTAGTAGTAAATCGTATAATTCTTCTAAGATGGTATTGCTTCTCTGGTGTAGGATCCCAGAAGACCAGGGCATAGAGGGTTCGGTTTTGTCACATTTGCTGATGACGGTGTCGCGGATCGTGTTTCTCGAAGGCCTCACGAGATATGTGGACATCAGGTATTTGTTTGGATTCCAAGAGCCATTTTTTTAATGTTTTGTATCTCCATCCGAACTGAAAACCGTAGACCCTGAAGTACCAGTTGATCAGATTTTTAAATGAGACCATGGGTGAGGAGAATCCCTCTTTAAAAGAAAAAGTTATGGAAGACATTAACTAAACCAAGGACCTGATGGGGGGGAATTCTTGTTCACTGTAGAGCCACATGGTGGGTGATATCCTAAAACTCCCTGCCGTTCCCTAGGATGTTCTGAGATAAAGGTAGGGCATTATAAGATTGTTCGAAAGCTTAGCTGTTTAACTTAAAAAACTTAAATTGGTTGAAACTGACCTGGTAATTACCTGGTATGTACTGCAACAAGGCCAGTAGAACATTATTGCGAAGACGATAAAGTTGACTGTTTCTTTGCAAACCAAATATATTTACATCTAGGTGAAGTTAGCCTTTTGGGAGTTTGAAATTTTACCTTTTGGCTTTACTATTATCAGTGACCTCCATGTTATGCTACGAGGAATCTTATTCCTAGTTCTACCTTTCCTTTTAGGTTGCAATTGATTCTGCCACTCCCCTTGATGATGATGCTCCAAGTAGTAATTACATGATGGATCCTCCTCCTCCTGCTCCTGAAGCATATGGTGGATATGGGGGTCCTATGCGTACCTATGGCAGGATGTATGGTGGCCTAGATTATGATGATGTAAGTATTTGGACCTTACTTGGCCATTGGATAAACTTCTGTCTTATCTATAACTTTGATCTCCATCATAGAATTGCTTTTGTATTTTGTTAACATTATTGCCATGGAAAGTCATTTCACTGTTCCACCTTGACATTTTATCTGGGTGATTTTGAACTTCCAATCCACCTTCCCCCGCCAGGAAAATGGTCAATAATTGTACCTTCTTCCTTTTCAGTTGGTGAAATTTGTTCTCCTTATCGGACAGACCCAGGGTAAGGACAATGTACCGTGAAAAACCTTGTGAATAAAGAAGTCTCATGTTTATGATATCTTCCTATCGTTTCAGTGCAACTATTTCAACTAAAGGAGATCTTTTTTTAATTCTTTTCATATTTACCATTCCCCTGGGGAAAAATATCTATTTTCCTGTTCATACCTATTCCCTTTCTGTTTATTTCACCAAGTTTTGTTTCTAATCTATATTATAACCTTAAACTTGTGGCCTGCCTTTTTCTTGTAGTTGAATTAGATGAGAATTCTGATGATAACCATTAAATATGTGACTTCTTCTGGTTCTGACAGTGGGGTTATGGCCTGGGTGGAGGGAGACCGTCAAGATCAGATATGAGATACAGGCCCTACTAGCTGGCGTGGATGGAGGGACTCCTTCAAGACCAGATATGAAGAGCTGGGCCAACTAGCCTAGCATTCTAGTAGCTTATTGATGCAGGAAGTCAGAACCTGTCTTGAATTTCTAATGGGTGGCAACATAGATGTCATATTTGACTCGTTTATGTAGTGGACGTCATATTACTTGTACTACTGATATTTTCTTAATTAATTGAAGGGAGCAGTGCTGATGGATTATGCAATTCAATTCATGTGCAGTCCTTTTGTATTAAAAGTATTAAGGAGACAAAAAAAGCGCGTGTTTGATTTCCATATCCATAAGTATTAAAGAAACATAACCAATTGGGTATGTGTTTATACTTTTATGGCTGAAGCTGTTGGGAAATTCAAGAAAATGAGCGTTTGCCTGGTTGTGAGAATGACATCATTGTGTTAGTCAGGAATTCAGAGTGCTGCTTTTCCTCCACTCCTCTGCCTAATTAAGAATCTAATAATTGCAGTTTTTGAATCCAGCTGCTTATTAAACTTTGTATTATTCGAAACTGGAATGCTTAAATCTGGCAAAAATGATTTGAAGAGTTTCAATTGACGAACTAGGACGTGGAGTACTTGGTAGATGAATTTTGCGCCTTTGTTTAAATAGGATTTTGCTGTAAAAATTTCCATCTTTTCTTGATTATAGGTCATGTTATCAAACTCGGACCGGACCGACTGGTTTGCCCGGGAACAGGACACCAGACCGGTCCGGTCCTCTTCAAAAAATCGCTGGAAAGCGATTCGGTCAAATCCGGTCAAGACCCGGGTTCAATTGGGGAAACTCGGAATTGGACTGGCCAAAAACCAGGAAAATTTTATTCTTAAACCCTATATTTCATTTTCTGATTTTCAATTCATTTTTTGATATCTTGTCGACTAGATAATAATATTTATCAAATTATATGTGTCTAAATTTAGTGTTGAATATATTTATAATATCAAAATATTTATTACATCATTATGATGTCATTCGAGTCGAAGGGATTTTTCTGTCTGAGTCAACCGGTCGGACCCATTAACCTCGAGCTCGTCCGAGTCGCTTGTCAAGCCGAGTATGAAAACATTGAGGTAGTTGGACCAGTGAAGTGGGTTATGTTGGTCTTCTTGTCAGGGTGGACAGACTTCACTAGGACTGACATGTTTTATGAGCTATCAGCTGTGTACCATATGTTAAAATAGTGTTAAAATACAGAAAAAAACCTAAAACCTTCTTATTAGAATGAATCAATAGACAAATGCACAACAAGAGTAGTTTATATAGTTAAATGGAAAAGACTAAAATAATCCTAAAACCTAATATATGCTAATACCATAATAGTCTTGGCATACTTTTCTTGCTGCGTATTCTCAGCTGTATGGAATTCTGCCAGACATGGTGACAAGGCCTGAATACATAGCCAACAAGTAAGTCGAATGCTGAATAAAGTAGTCAGTTATGAGATATCTGTTCCATCAATGACCAATAACAACTGACCATCTAGACTTGACAAGAACCTAAAACGGCTTGAATTTTACTTGAGAACGCCTGTACAAAAATTAAGGGATACGGCAAACAAAGCAATTGCTAAATGAGGCAATCTTGAAATACTCCCTAAACGGAATATTTCTATGGGAATCCCTTGGAGACTGGCGGGGCTGACTTTCCGAGGTTGCACGTCTCATATCTTGGGCCTTCAACTGAGCATGTCTAAGCTTGTTCAGAATCTTATCCATGGATGCCGACCTCCTCTTTTCTAGTTTCACCTGAAAAGCAAACAATAGTTATGTTGTGCTTTAATGCTTGACCTATTTTTTAGATAAGTATAATTGTCTGGATATAATACATACGCATGTTTATTACGTCTGACGTACCTCAAGCTTTTGGATTTCTGCTTCAGCTTTGGCCTTCTGCAAGTTCTCCCAAGCAGTGATCCTGGCTTCCTCTCTTTGTGACCTTCACAAAATGATGAAAAACGGAACTGTTATTTGTATATAGTATTTTTTGCTCCTTGATGAAGTTCACCTACTATAGTTATAGTGTTTATTGCACAGGAACATACATATTGCCACAAGAAATGCATAAGGTGAAGGCTGGGTATTTAGCTGCTACGTCTAAACAGTTTCTACAAGCTTGTGGAGAAGTACACAAAAGGGGATACCAGTTCCCTTGAAATGAGGATGGATTATTTGTACTCAAGGACAGTAGAGCTGCTTAGCAAACATAAGAAGCAAAAACAAGCTTGAAATGAATGCATACTTTGTCATGCTCTTTGCTCTATCTGCAACATTCCATGGTGAATTTGAATCACTCACATCTGGTAGTTCTTTCTTGGATTCCCTCACCCGGCTTTTCCGCGGCAGCCCTGAAATAGAGGCTCCTTTGTCAACCTGGACGTCTCTAATCGCGACTTTAGTAGCATGCTGCTTGCTCTGCTCCACTCCAGGAGGGATAAAAGACGATCTTTCTTGGGGAGAGGCGTGTGTACTTCCATCAGGGCTCATTTGAGTTGCCATGTCTCTCCTTGAAGCTGTGGAGGAAACAGAATCCGGCTCCTTGGTATCATCATCTGGCCATTGGATTCATCAGCAACAAAATATCATTGAATTATAGTGGTGTACTTTTTAAAGACAAATCTTTCTCACAACACCTTGCGTGTTGGTGAATTCACATCATCTTATAACTGAACAATGGCCTTTTGCCTGTAAACCATTTAGTAATGCTCTTAACAAACTTCATCCAAATGGTTGTAAATGAGGAAGGGACAGAGACACAGAGTGTAGTTAAGAAGCATGATTGATGTCAAAATGCGATATTATTTAAGATGAACTAATATTACTTGCAATCCTAGCATACAAGATGATTATTCATCTAAATCATTTATACAGTTGCATACAGCTTCTCTATCTGTCATAGTACATAAATTGTTGATTCGAATCATAGAAAGTCCTCATGCTTAGATCTTGTGTTACATGTGATATTGTCATAATCTCTTGCAAGTACCTAAGGAGGAGGGTTGCCTTACTTTGATTAACCTTCTGTCTTAGTTGGGTTTTACATCAAAATTTTGAACACTAGTTACAAGATTTATGAATCACTGATTCATTTTTCTCAAAATTTTTATGTATCAGTGATTCGTTATTCCCAATCCTAAGTTTTTAGTCTGCCTTGGAGACTAGACTCTTATGTAAGGTGATTTATATTGAACCTGATATATAGAAAGGGCCTTCTTTTTCAAGAACAAAAATTCTACTGCTAAGCTGTTTGATAACAAATTAAGATTCAACAGAACCAGAAAAAACTAAGGAAACTTATTGCATAAAACCAACATTCAAAAGTTAGGATTCGAGGTTAGCTGACAAGGTGTGAGCACCTCATCCTTCACTAGTAGGTGAGCAAATTGAATCACACGCTGTATTATCTTTTTCTTCTTCTTCCTGCTTTTTCCATAAACAACTATTCAAGTTGAAATAGTATAATTATGTAACACAAGGGATGTGCGTAATTTGCTTTTCTTCGTAAACCACATACAATTCATGATGAGTAATAAGTCCATATGCATACGCTAATGCAGAAGACTTGTGCTATGATAACCAGTATAAAGCAGGCAAATTATTACAAACAGGAGAATGCATACCTTGGGAACTTGGGGCTGGAGATTCACCGAACAAATCCGACAGACCAGGAGCACTAGTTGCTCGAGCCATACTATTCTCAGCATATAGACCACCAGAGTTTCCAGCAGCACCATAATGAATGGATACACCATCAGGCACCAGTACACCTGTTGTAAATGGTGAGTTTGCAATGAAGTTACTTACACTTCCACCTTCTAGGATTGGCACGGAGGGGGAATAGTTAGGTAAGTACATGAGGCCAGGAGCCCCAAGCGGTCCACTTTTTGACTTGGGGTGCCTGTGGGGTTGCGCGTTTGGAGTCTTCCAAACGCCATAACTTGACACTGGACTAGTAATCCACCTTTCAGCATCATCCCATTTTGAAGGCACTGTCCTTCCACTATTGAAAGGCATCAATGCAGTGGCATTAATATGCCTCCTGCTGCTGTTAGTCCCCAATGGGACTCGTTCGGAACTCCAGCCCTTATGAAATCCTCTGACATGAGTGTCTCCATGTTCTGGTGTTGCTGGACTTGTATATAAACCTGAATTCCTCAAGGAAGTGGAGTTGTGCTTCATGACTCTTAGTATTGGCAAGATGCAAGCCACATTCTTGCTTCCCTTGTTAAATCTTGGAACGATGACCCTATCCAATTGGTTAAGAAATTAGAGGCCACAAGTCTAAACTTTTTACTATTACACCACCAGTATATACCCAAAATCAAGAAAGGTTACCCAGGGATGGCCTCATTTTGTCTTAAACAACACACAGATGCTACTCATTTTTTAACAAGAAAAATATAAAGAAATCTTGAAATTATAGTCAATTTTGGGAGTTTAATTTATTAGAAGTCTCAGTCTTCACAAGTGAGGACCACTGGAAGAGTTGTAATGACCAAATAGTACCAGTATTGTAACAAATTTATTACTAGTAGATTCAAAAGAAAATCTACAAAAGAATATCTCAAGGCCCCTAAATTTATTGAACAGTATCTTCCATCACTAGAAGCTCAGAACAAGAGGTACAAATAACCAATCAGCAAGAAAGTTGGTTATTCCTATTGCCACTTATGTACCTCTATATACAAAAATGTCAAAAAGGAAAAAGTGCATCTTGCAGTACCCCAAAAAGGGATGAGAAAAGGTGGAGAAGCAAAAGCACAAAAAGTGTTTCCATTATTAGAGCAAATGCTGATTAAGTGAAGCTTACCCTTTAACTACTAATGCAGAAAGTTCAGCTTTCTGTTTGTGGTTGCTCACAGCTGATTAATGCGAATCGTTGGTTACATAGTGTGAAGAGAAGGTATTAGTAATGACATCTGAAGTAATTGTTTCCAAAAGAGAGAGAGAGAGAGAGAGAAAAAAGAATAAAGAAATGGGAGAAGGGGCACCGAGTGTGAAAAAAATCAAGAATCTAATAATGTAGAATTATTAGGAACAGGTTTTTATTTTTATTTTTACTACAGGGGTTTCAATGATTATGGGATGTTTGTCCATTGTCCCCTGCGGAGCCAGGGTTAGGGATTCATCCAAAATTACGTAATTATAATAATTTTATATATATATATAATAAATATTAAAATTTTAATTATTTTAAATAATTAAAAGTTCTGATTCGATCACTAACATACTCTTTTGTGAAAGAAGAGCAACAAAGTGAGATTCTTATACGGTAAAGAAGCATTAAATGAGGGAATAGAAGAGAGGTTTTTGTAAGTATCGTAAAGGAGAGGAGGAGCGACAGAGTGGAGAAGTGCCAAGAAATGAGTGAGAGTTGGCTTGACACCAAGTTTGTCCAAAATATATGGGCATTCCCATGTGAGTAGCCTACTTTAATTACGGCTTATACCTTTTTTTTAGCAGTCCTCCCTCCTAATTTCATTCCTTTTAACTTTTTCAACTATTAATTTTACCTTTTCGTTATAAATTGATTAACTTAATTTTTAATTTTAAAGTATTTAGGTATTTTAAAGGCTATTTCTAAAATAATTTAAAATAAACGTAATTTACCACCTATTACTTATTTTTTAATTGTTGAAATTTCACTTTATATACCGAACAGGCCCTTATTTCATCCTGTGTACTTGTTACTGTTCTGACCTAACTATAGTTTTGCCTATCAAAACTTAATTTGATGGGAAAGTTTTACTTAATATTTTTATTGAGATTTGAACCTTAATAAAATCTTATTTTATTGAACGCCAAATCACATCCTAATATATCTCTTTATTTAAGTCTTATTTTTTTTTTCTTTTTCTTCCTAAACATATTTTGAGGTGGTGGCCTGTAAGATGATATTTAAATCCTGCATTGGATGATTAATCTAGAGAAGTCCAAACAAATTCCTTAGCATACATTGCTAAAACACAGGTTATACGTATCTGATCATTGCAAAACAATGCTACTTTCTTCAAAGATGTGGTCAAATAGGGAGACTCATAAGAGTTGAAACTACCCTCGAGTTGAGTTTTTAACTTTGAGTTTTCTATTGAAAAAGAAAAACAAAAACAAAATGAGGGAGATTGA
>JBDJHY010000049.1:24727602-24742481 GCA_039654485.1 Withania somnifera | reverse complement strand
CGTGGACTGTTCGGAACTCACTGTGCAACTGGGACTATCCGTGAATTGGGTTAGATTAAATTTTTTAAAATATTAAATTAAATTATATGTGTCGAATTTTTAAATTTATAAACCAAATTAAATTAATAAAGTCGTGTTTTTCAACCTCGAATTTTCTCGATTTTTTCGGGGGTTTTCTCGATAAATCTTCATACAAATATATAATTCGATTGTACTTCAATAATTTATTTATTCCTAAAAAGATACAACTATTTAAGGTATTTTATAAAAAATAACACACTATGAAATGAGTTATGAAAATAAAATATTCAACTAAAATAATAATAAAATTGCATAAATAAATACTGGATATTAAAAGTCATAACAAAAAATAATCATAATTTAAAAGTATTAAATCATACTAAATAAGTCTAATAAGCATTAATTGCATGACTAAATATTAAATCAAAATATAAATCAGTTTGAGTATTTATGCAAAACTAAAGAATAGATATTCAACATTATTAGCATTTCTAATGTTGAATTGAATATTTTTTATTAGTATGATATTGATTTGGGTTTTATTTAACTTACTAATATCATTTGACCATTCAAAATTTTAAGTTTAAACTTGAATTACTATATTAAAGATAAAAACTATGAAAAACTTTAGAAATATTTATAAATTAAGTCAGAATAGTTTTTGTTTTTATTTATAAAATATTTTTAAAATTGTATATGTAATATTGGGTTGGTTCGATTTAGTTTGTTTTATTTTATTTAAAACCAAATCAAATCAATTATAATCGATTTTTTTTTTCAACATCAAACTAAGTGGAATCAAACTATTAAATCAGATTTACTTTTAATTTCTTGATTTGCGGTTCGATTTTATTAGGAAACCAAATGACTCAATAGTTTAAACTTTTTCAAGAGCCCTTACGCTACTGTCTATGTGCAATGGAAAATGTTCATAAATTAAAGTTGTAGTGGAGAGTAGCAAAGAATTTGGAAGAGGAGGATAAAACTATTTTAAGTGTTTTCAATGCTTCCATAGAAATAACAAAATCACGTTATTTCCTTTTGGAAGCTTGTGGAACAATATGTGGGAGCCATTGCTTCCTTGTCCTCCCAAAATCTATACATATTTGTTCCCCTTCAGGTACAATGATTGTGATTTATCGCAATGTTATGTTGATTACCATCATTTATGGAATACAAATTGGTTAGTTTACCCTCCTAGAAAGCATTGAAAAATATGTGTCACCACCCTGGTCCATTTAGTTTTCACTTTCTCATAGGAAAAGACTTAAAATGAATTTAATTTTACCACTTTAAAACTTTTCAAAGGAAATTTAGGCGTGATTTAACCCTTAAGAAGTCGGATTAGTACACTGCAACCCTTATCTTATCATTATATTTAAAATTACATTTTTCTGTGAATAGTTTTACAAAAATTTCTGTATATAACATAAAAAGTAATTACCAATACCAAACCCATTAGTTAATAACTGTACGTTAGCATCAATTTCAATACTTGTAACTGTTTATAATCTACTACAGGGTCATAGACAATTCAGCTTATTAAGTCTAGTCGCAACTCATTGTTATCAAAACAAACAAAAATCAATAACGAAACATAATCAAGTAGAGATGGTCGCATTTGTACACGAGTAGAATGGTGGACCCTAACACACTTATCACCAATATAGACTAAAGAATTATTTCTTATTGAAAAGATCTTAATGAGATTTACTCTTGCATGTGCATCGTCAACCGTCCTACAATAATTAACTAATTCCTTAATCAATAGTAATAGCAATATCATAAGCTCTATAGGAATAACATATTATTATTAAATGCTGCTAGTGATTCACTAGGTCAGTAGGAATAATGGGTCCTTAAAAGCCTAACAGAAGTCGTTTTACGAAAAATATGGATTGCCCTGAGTTACTATTACAAATAAGTCATAACCTCAACAATACGAAAGGCTTAGATAAAAGCAATTGATCACATATTTATTTTAATGGGAAAGCATACCACTCTAGATTAGAAGGGTACTACAAACAACTTCACAAAAGGATGCTTTATTAAGAAAAGGGGAAGAACAGTTTCAAAGTATATAACAATATATTAGTTAATGATAAGTACCAAAAAGATTTCCACACTAAATCTCGAAAGTGGCTACAGTGCTAACACATCCTACTTGTACGCTGGTGGAACCCAATTTTGTTATGTCTAAGGGATCATAATTAAAAACTTGTAATGGAGTTTAGCCAAGGCTGTCCTTTTTTTTTTTTCCTTTCTTTTTGGCTTTTCACTGCTGAATTAAGAAATGAACTGATAATGTAAAACTAAATAACATATAGAGGTGGTTGCTTTTATTCTAATCGACTATCAAATGGCCTCTCTGGATGACTACACAAGTCTATGTCATTTGCCTTGAAAGAAAAAAGAGAACCAGAAAAAAAAAAATGACTACCTAGATGCTGATAGGTACCCTATAACTAAAAAAAGGTGTGGGAACCAACTAACTAAAAGTTTAATGAGAATTAGAAGACTAAGGTTATAACATAGGGGGCATGACCTTCATTTAATTAAATGAGGGGTCACAGGATACTTTGCTCCTAATCGGATTGGAATAAAACAAAGTTTTCAAATCAAAGTGAAAAGTATCTCATATGTGCAGAGGGGAAGTTAGAGTTACATTTTCCCTTTTTCTTTCTGATCACAAATGGGGGAAAAAGATACCCAAATAAAAGAAGAAAGAGAACTAAAGTATAAAAGGAATAGCTTTTGGATAAGGAAGAGTATCTTCCAAATTTCCATCAGTTCATTATATTAATCATTTGACTGTTAGGCAAAGATATTAGGTGGTAATTGAATCCATCGATAAATGATATCCTCATCAGATATAGATGCTGATTTGATTTTGGATTAGTAGTGGTTGGCACAAGCACAATTACAAAATCATCTACAGTCTCCAATACTGTAGTTCAACTGTTTAAGTTTTGACACTATGATATAAATATCCCTAGATGCCACTTTGGAATTATACTTGATTGTTGTTATTGTAGTATGATCAAAATTCTAAAATATACAACTACACACCTGCAAGGCTGCAAACCCATGTCCTTCTGTCACCATTCAAACATTGACCTGAATAACAAATTCTTTTACCTTCTTCATAAGGGGACGTTACCTTTTTTATGGGTCGGAATGTGACATTCTAGCTCGACTTCATCCAGTAAACTCAGAGCAATGTATTACAAGTAGCTTCAACACATTTTTTGGCAACAACTATTTTTTTACCCAATCGCGAACTTGAAGAGACACTATCCTCGGGCTACTTTTACCTTTTTTATTCTGCTGCTAAACTCAGCAAAAATCTTTTTTACTGTTGGGAAATTCACCTGGTAAAATATGTAATGGCACAATACATTAAAAGGAGCTGATCTTATCAAATTCGCACGCTAAATATCCACTTTGAAGTTCAGAAGCAACCAAAAACAATAAGCAGTACACAGAAATAAAAGTTCACATCATCAACCCAAATTCAGCTTCAGCACAAGTTTTACCAGGACAAAAATACATCAGTAATATATACCGCACACAGCTAACAATCGTTCACCTTGAGGAGGTTCATGCATCCAGTCATGCCTGAAGTATCAGTATCTTGATCGTCTCCCACTGCATTATCAGCTAGTGTAAGTCCTCTAGCACATCAAAACCAAATGGCAAAACACACAATTGAAACTCACCGAGGTGAACGAGACCGGGAAATGGAACACGAAAGAGAGAGTGAACTAGAGTGTGAACGCGAAGGTGAATGTGAGTGAGATCGAGTGCGCGATCGTGAGCAAGACCTCGAACGTGAACGATATCTATGAGAACTCCTGTCCCTGCTGCGACTTCGGCTATGTCGATGCCTTCACCCATTTAACATAATTCAGTCACCAGCAGTGAGATAATAATTTGCAGAGAAATATGATGACGACGTGAACGAAAATTTCCTTTAAAAAGAAAAGCAAACATAAGAATGACACTGCTAAGTGTTGTTCAACTTGAATGCAGGACAATTAAGTATAACCTGAGAAAGCAAAAGATTAGTTATAACAGAAAATAGTTTGTTGGGGAGTCATATGATGATTTCTTGCCTAATAGTTGCCAGGTGTAAGCAGAACTTCAGAATATTCTTCTAAAGATGTTTTCTGAGGGTTGGCAATGTCCGAACTTCTTCGGCGCTAGAAACAGAGGTATAAGAAACTAGGAAATATCCTGTAAGTATTAATATGACTGGTTATGAAAGAGGAACCAAACGCTTCTGAAGGATTGCTTTTGACTGGGGTATCAAATGGGTGGGGGTCAAATAGGAAGGCTAAATAGCACTGCTCAACCTGACACATTCATATTCTCACTTGGGACAAAGTGGGTTAGTTCAGCATAGAATAGCAACGGATGGAACTTCAACTCGTCCAACTCGAATCATAAATAGGGAACCACATCCATGTTCATGTATCACCAGACCGCAGAAAAGTGAAGCAAAGACTCAACAATTATACAACCACATACTTTGAATTGCACTCCCCATATAATACAAGCAAAAGATATAATGTTGTCTCCCACTTTCTTGACATTTCCTCTATCCCACTTTACATTACATTAAATTAAGGGAGAAAATAGAAATTTTTTTTTCTTTGACTAGAAGGGCATCTCAACTGAAATACCTCGTTCACAGGTATAATTTTTTCAAGCATTTATAGTACTTTCAATTATAGAACATTTTCTAGTATGTTCATGTAGTTTTTACATCACTAAATTGTGTTACAAAAGAATATGGACTTATTGGCCGATTCACACTAAATCTAGGAGTAAATTGTTACACTGAACCACAAGTCCTTCAGGAGGTCTCCCACAAAGGAAACAAGGGGCTGATTTTTCTCCATCTAGCTTTCACAATCTCTAATAAAAACCATTCTTCTCTACTTCTAATTTTTCTCGAGTTTGCTATGTGGCTTCTTGGTTAGACAACAATAAATGCATTTTAAAAGAAAATAAACAAACAAGATAAAGCAAGCAAATGCCTACTTCCTTTTCAGTCCAACAGTCCAACTCTCCACCACCACCCCTACCCGAAAGAAAATGCAAAAGGAAAAGAATAGTACCCCCCTCATCCTTAACTTCAAAAAATCATCAATTTTTAAATTGCTTTACTCCTTGTCCAATTGTTAGCCAGCCCCTCTTCTTATCCGAAAGACAATGCAACAGGAAAAAAAGAAGTCCCCCCCAATCCTTAACTTCAAAAAATCATCAATTTTTAAATTGCTTTACTCCTTGTCCAATTCAGCCAGCTCTATTTAAAAGTTACATGTTCCCAAAGACAGAACACATCCACAATTTCACAAAATCCATCAAGAACAAACTTGAGGCAGAGTTTGTTCAGGATTTGGTCTTCTACTAAGAAGATTCGGGCTTGCAAATCTCTGTCTATTAAGGGACAAAGAGCAGCTTTGTTTCAGAACTCTTACAAAAAGACTTCATCTAAAGCAAAACTGATGAAATATGGAAATGGAGGTGAAGACTGAAGAGAGCTGTGCATGTGCACTTGCTGAAAGGAACAAAAGTGAATCAACAATTGAAGGAAGTTTTGCTTTAACAGAGCTGTGCATGTGCGCTTGCTGAAAGGAAAAAAAGTGAGTCAACAACTGAAGGAAGCGTTGCTTTGACACATTAAGTTAGCTTATTCTAAGTAAACCCTCATTACCGAATTATTAGAAAAGTCAATGTGATCTCAAATCTCAACCTATTTTTAATTCATCTACTCTTTACTCACTCCCCCACCAAACCGCTGAATCTAACATGGGTTGGCAGGCTATAAATTAAACACAAAAGTTCCCTACATGAATAGACAAACAAACTTCCTAGACAGGAAAACAGCATCTAGCTCCATCAACATGCATCTGGTTGAAAGGCATCAGTCGATTTCTAAACAAGAAATTCAGAAATCCCTTTACATAAAGGAAGAAACAAGGAGAAAAGGTAAAGGTACTTTAAGGAAATTAGATCATCAACTCCGGTAAGACAATGTTTACTTCTGACAAATTCAACTCTCCTACACATATACAGTATAACAAGAAGGATGAGCATTAGTACCTTCGAGGGGAACGGCTGTAACTTCTACTACGGCTTCGGCGACGATACCGGCTAACTCGGCTTGTCTCTGCCAGCTTTTCAAGCCTCTGTTTCTCTTGTTCTCTTTTCTTGGCAATTTCAATAGCTGTATCTTTCTTGACTGCAAAAGGTATCATTTAGGTAAAAAGTACATGTTGCATGCAACAATATGACCGAGAAAATCATACAAAAAGAAAGAGACGACATCTTTTCATCAGAAAAATTGAAGAGACATGAGGTCCTCATTCTTGTTATATTATTGCATGCAGCACATTATAGAAGACAAAACAGTTTACTCCTGAGATGCACATTTAGTAATACATACTTTGTTTGTTCAATTGTTTGCTCATAATCCGCTTAAGTCTCTCCTGAGGTGTTTCCTTCTTTTCACCCTGCTGTTTATAGAGGCCTGAACTACTAGTTGCCTTGTTTAACTTTGATAGTGCCGAGGATGCACTGCCAAAACCAAAAAAAAAAAAAGGAGGGTAAACTAGTAACTCGCCTGTTTTTTAACGAGAGAAATTTGAGAATTTAATTGCCCACATTCAGAAGCATAGAAAAATATGTGGGGGGAGGAAAGCAATCAAATAAACAGAGAGTGGACTGGAGCTTGAAGACGCACCTTGTTGGTGTTTTCAACACTTGACCACTCTTATCCTTATCACTAGATACCCCAGATGCAGGATCTACATGGAGGGCCTCAAGAATACGACCAGTTGCTGGCCTGCAGAAAAGTGAGATTTAAACAAGAAATATTTCATGTTATCATGCAAATTGAACAGCGTCAAGGTCAATTCAGGGAAAATGAGCTTCAGATTGGAGACTTGCTCCCTCTTCCCCTTGACCGTTATTCGAACAAGTGTAAATGGTGATATATTCTAAACCACATTAAGTTCCTCAGCTAACAAAAGGATGAAAAGCGGCAGCTGAGAAAAGATTGTCCAATCTAGCTTTGCAAGAATTAAAGGTCAAGTGCTCCGACCGGTTTAACAGATCAGTTCGAGACGAAGGAGTTGATGGTGGAGAATATCCTGCAATTTTAGGCTCGTTCTCATCATCTGCGGCACCAAATTCAGTAATATACTCTATCTTCAGAGTTCTCTCCTTGCCTTGGTAAATATCATCAGATTTTCCTCCACGTTCGTAGCGCCTTGAATGGGGAGGTGAATACGAGAGAGACCTTGACCTGGATCTGTATTAGATGGCAGAAATGATTAAAACCAACATTACACAGACCACTGGCCTTTTAAAAATGCATAAACAAAATATCAAAGATAATAAACCTTCTGGAACGTGAATAAGCTTCATATGTTGGACTTCGTCGAGACTCACTGCATAAAGTGAGAAAAGAAAGCGAGGGGGTGAGAGAACAAGTCATACAACTGGAATTTTAACCTGCTTTCAAGTATACAATAGTCAGTGTGATAGATGCAAATGAACTAGAGTACCGATAGGGATCATGATGGAGAACTCTACTCCCCGTAATACGGGCTGCTTCTCTTTCCCTCTCTCTTTCTAATTGAGAAGCCTTTCTTCTCTCTTTGCGACTCAGCTTCCTCTGCAAAGGCATGACTCGTATGACAGCATACCTAAAATTTAGCAACAATTAAGTCCCATATTTAGCCAACTTACTATTGCAGGATCTCCCTTGATTACTTCTCTTTGCCTCCTTTCTTCCTCCTTAGCCTTTTTGTCCATGTAGACAAGCCATCCATACCTTTTCACTCCATAATCTCTGGCAATTGACTCCATAACTTCATCATTGCTATCATCACTGTTAAAATCTTCTTCCTCGTCATCATCCTCATCATCATCGCCATCTTCTTCACCATCTGAAAAGTGAGCTTCGTCTTTCACCTCTCCATCGTACGAGAAACCCACTTGTGAATATGAACCCTTGCTCGCTGAAGGCTGAGAAAGTTGAGGTCTGCAATACTGAGAAGGTTAGGAAGCAACAGTTGCCTAGAAAATTAGACTATTTAATGTAAGATCCCGGTTGAGAAGTGTCACATCACAGAACATCAAGAAAACCCTTTCAATTAATTGCAACACAATAGCAGCTGAAGCCATTCAAGATACTAAATATTACTAGGACAACTCTGTACTAACCAATGACCTCTAAAGAGATCATTTAATTAAGCATCAAAATGATAACACCCATCAAAAGAAGTATATTTTTGCCTTCACATTATCAAAGCGAAGAGGAAGTGAAAAAGAACAGAAAAATAGCAGTTGCGCGAGATAATTAAAAACATAAATTATAATAAAGGAAATATACAAGAAAATGATGAATATTAGACATCTAGGCTGTAGAATATAAGAATCCCACACAAATGTTCCGTTTACTTATTATATAGAGCGATTCTTTTTTACATCAAACATTAATAACAGACAAAGCAGGAAGTCAGTTCTTCAAATTTAATAAGCCAAATAATTATATTAAAGAGGGGGGAACCCCATATGCCATAAAAAAGTAGAGAACCTACATCAAATATATACTCTACAAAAGAAACTCAATCTTCTATACAAAAAAAGGAATCTCATGGGTTCACCTAAACAAGACGCGAGGTTATTTCTCAATTGTACAGAATCATTGCCAGCCCCTTCGAACGCTCTACTATTTATCTCTTTCAATACTACCCACTGAGAGCTAATGAAGTAACACCCTATGCCCTCAGTGTTCTCTTCCTCCTCTTAATTGCCAAACTGTGCAACACTTCCTTCAAAGAGTTCTTTAATATTTTGAATTATCAGTGGTTATCAAATCAAAACAAAAAAAGTGTGATAATAAGCTAATAATATATTACGCCCTAGTTATTACATCACAGACCACAACTTCAGGCACACAAATATTCAAAAAATATCACAATGCTACACAAAACCTGTAATGCATTGGTCATTAAGTTTGCATCAAATAAATGAACCTAAACAGATATCACTTTGGACCAACGCCATGAAAAATATTTTTGTTTTAACATAACTCTCATATTTTCTTCTTCCTTTTGTAATTAGTCTTCACAGAGTAAGGAGAGTGGATAAATGGGCAACTATAAGGAAAAGTATCTAAATTGAAAAAGCAAGCACAGAATATAGAAACCTGTCAGAGCCAAGAAATGCAGTGGTCTTAGCATCCATCTCCTGATTAACATGTTGCACACCCTCTTCGTCCTTAACTGTCAATACATAGTGTTAACTCTAGCAGTGAATGGTGTCCGGAAAAAATATGACGAATTATTTCTAAATGCCTAATAAAAAAGAAATATCCTATAATGAATAGTAAAAATGTAAGGATAGTCAAAAAGAACCAAAAAAGTACCGACATCCTCTACGCCGATGCTTAATTAAATCCCGATAACGCTGAAAATTAACAAACTCTTCTAGTTCTTCCTCTTCCTCTGTTCTTTCAGGGGCCCGACGATGTCGGGAACTAGTATCGCGAATAAAATCAAGTAGAGCACGACCATCAAATCTGTAGGATGATAGTCGAAACGTCAATTATATGACGAGCCAAATATCCTATGACAATCAGTATCAATCATTTGTAAGAGGTGAAATAGTGACCTGTCAATCAAAATGTCCTGTTTCCCATTCCAAGGTATCCTGGTACATATACAAAAATATAAGCACTTAAAAAACATGAAACCATTAAAAGCATGTAAATTTATCTGATACTACTCGATGCCAGAAAGAGAATGACAAGCATCATTCCATAAATATTAACTAGTTCCAAATGTCCTGATGACTTTGGATCAGTGTTCACTGAACCTGATGCGAACCAAGATACGGAAGCAAAGATGAACAAAGATAAAGGATGGAGATTTGAACAAGTTATGAATCAATAGGCAACCATGGATATATCAAAGCTAAGACCTCAGATTAGAATCTAAAAACAAGCAACAAATCAAGGAGATAAAATAATTAGACACAAAAGGGGATCACAAGACAACCAAAGGTATATTAAACCTTAAGACCTCCTTGCATGAACCTAAGAGCACCTAATTATTACGAAGACCTCAAGAAATTGAATCTCCTTGCAACCCACTTTCCTCAGAAGGTTCAACATCAAGTTTTCATCAAAGCTCTCGATTGTCTCAAAGGCAATCCAATATGCATCATTCAACATCATCTAACCTGATGAAATGAAATAAACACCTATTAATAGCCTAAGGCTATTTTATTACAAAACGGGCCCCAAAGTGACCCAAGTCCAAATGGGTTGTGGAGCGGAATTGATTGCCAGCAAGCCCACTAAGTGGGCCAACACTTGTGGCAGACCACCACCCCTTCTTCAACAGGCCACCAAGAGTCCCAGAATATGTTTCATTGTGTTGGCAACTCCTAGCTTCTTGGGTGGATCGCCAAATCCTCTTGGCAAACAAGCTTGGTGTGCCCCATCAAGCTCTCCTTGCCCCAAGCTATCTTCCATAGCTTGTGTGTTTTCCAAAGTGGAGCTAGTGCTTTATCTCCTCAACCCTATAATGTATAGCTGGGAAACATCCATTTCACCCTCCTTGAAGAACCTTAAACATGTAGAAAATGCTCCATTGGCCTCCATTATCTTGTGCCCTCTTGGCTAGACCTCCAAGTCTAGATTTAGTATGAGTGAAGCCAGGCCGGTTCGTATCAGAACCTTAGAATTTCATGATACTAAAATACCTCAGCACAATAAAATACTTTAGGATAATCTATTCCATCGGGGAGAAAAAAGAGACATATAGAAGTATATCAAAAAATGTGAGCTTGATAACGAGATAGTGATGGTATGAGTTGCCTACTTGTATTCTTATTTTTTAGCATTACTTCTACATGAGGCCTCTACAATTCAACTCTCAGAATCAATGAAACTAAGATGCTGACTCTAATAAAAGCATTCATTGTGCCACGGAAATGCAGACCAGAACAACAAAATGTATTAAAAACTTACCGTATAAATTCTCTTTTAAAAAGAAACATGAAGTTCAGAACTTGGATTGTAAACAACAAACAAGTACAATGAAGTAAAAATGTCAGAATCATAAATATGTCCGTTTACTGCAAACATACTTCCTTGTATATGATAGCTCAAATCATCCAAAAAGTCGTTAGTTTTCTATACATTAATTATTGAAGACACAATATCTACCATGCTTCATTGTTCTGTACTTGTTGCATTCCAATTTGCATATCCAGTACACTTTCTCATTCAAATTCATAATTTAAAATGATGTCTCTAACCAGTAATAAGCTAAATCAACAACTTAGCCCTAAGATTATTGGAACGGAAAAACGAAAAAAAAAATTGAAAATTCATACAGGCCTTGCTGATCCTCGGTGGCTTGATAGAGAGCATCGTCACGGTAAATACGACAACGAGAGCCGGTGGCTCGAATGGATTGCTGAGGATCGCCACGGCGTTTAGCGAGATAGATGGCGCGTCTCTGAGCTCTCTTACGAGCAGCGTCCATCATATCGTGCACTTTCTTCTCCGACCTTCGAGCTTCATGCCACATCTTTTCCGACTTGCAGGTGAATCCGAACTCCAAACCCTAGCACCTTCTCCTCCGACTGACGAGACTTCTCTAGTTTTTAGGGAACTTACTATGGACCAGCCACCTGATAATCACGTGCTCCTTTGTTTGTCACACCGCAGTTTCTATACGCACCAAAAACTTCTACATTCTTTTATTTAATTTATAATTACGTAAAAGATCTTCGCCCCAAAGTTTAATTGCGAGAGAACAGTTTTTCTGTCCCTTAAATATTGATAAAATTTAATTTTAATCCTTTGATATATGGTTTAATTTTTTAAAGTTTTTATATAATTAAAATATATAATTCTGGTCTTTATATAATAAATTATATTTATTTAATTTATTTATAAAAATAATTATTTATAAATATAAAAAATAATAAAAACTTCACATAATAAAATGATGAAATAAATAATAACTTCAAAATATATATAACAACAACAACAAATCTAAAATATTTTCGTAAAGTGAGACTCTAAAGTATATAATAATGTTATATTAATCGTCACTTTTGCTTTGCTTTATTTTCACTTTAAGTATAGCAATTCAAATCTTTATTGTAATACACAGTGTTATTTTTTAAGAAGTATTATGATTTTAATACTGACTTTGAATTTATCATTATTTTAATTTTCTCTAAAAAATCTACTTAAGTTTCAAAGGATAAACTGTTCTACATTCGCATATTCATAAAAGAAAAAATAAAATATCTATAGAAAAAATATTCGAAAGATTAATTACCTTATGATACTATATAAAAGTTTCAGTTTAGGAGTTAACGAAATTTAAGATTCTTAATTTAAGAATGGAGATGTATTCAATAATCGTTCTAGCACACCTTTATGCATTACTGAAACGTATATTACTTTGCTTATTTACCCGTTTTAGTTATGTTTCTTTCTTGTCTTCTTCCAATTGAGGAAGAATTATATTTCTGTTCCTTAACTGTGTAATAATCTAGGTATTTATGGTATTCGATGTCATATATTGTGATCTTTAATTTTATTTAAATTTGTATTTTGGGAAAATATTTCATATTGTACTTTTTTAGAAGTATATTAACCTTAAATGTTGACAACAATACGTTACACACTTAATAATTTTTAAATATTCATAAATGATAAAAGATGCGCATTTCAAGCAATTAAAGTCAAATATACTTAGTATGATATTATAAGAACTAAAATAAAACATGTCAATAATTTTTGTTTGTCGTTGTTAAAATAACACTTATTTTAATACACAGTGAATATTCAATATCCACAAATGCACCATATAAATTCCTGTAAGCGCATATGCATGGACCACCAATTAATTTTTACAAAAAGCTTAATACATCCTTTTAAACGCGTCAAGATATTTTATTTACACATTTAAGCCTTAATTAAACACTTTAATTTTTAATAAAATGTTCCTATTAGACACATTTTATTTACAATTTGAAAATTTATTTACATTGATTATCATTCATTTATTAGGTAGTTAAATTAACAACATACGATATGCCAATTTTGTTAATTATATGCATTTCTTTTAATAAGACGTAATATCACAAATATTTTCTATTCGAAGTTAATGCTAACATATTTGATAAAGTTAATTTAATATAATAGTCAAATAAAAATATAATCAAGTATTTTTTTTTTCAAAAATTGAATCAAAAGTCAACTGAAACACTTTATTATAAGTTTAGATATTCAATTAAAATAAAATTTAGTTAAAATACCAAATATCATGTCAAGTTGGAGAGGCTGAATATGCACTAGGCCTAGCAACTTCAAACCGCTATTTCTTTTTTCTAAAAACAAAACTTCAAAAACTCCTTAATTCTTTTCGTTCCGTCTTGTATGTTTTTTATATTAAACATTGTTCATTTTACTAAATTTTGAGAGATTTATTATTTTTAGCATTATTTTTATTATTAAATAATTATATAATATAATAATAATTAAATATAGTTCTTAGAATATAATTAATAAAAATGTAAATAAATATTTTAAAAAATAAATAGCCAATAATGACCAAGTAAATAAAGCGGACAGGTGACATCATGGGCAATAATAAATCTATTATGAAGTGTGGACATATCTTACGCATATTGTTGTTGATTTTATATGAGTCTTATGACAATTATATAAACATATACTGAAGAAAGATCATAAACACATAATGTTGAAAATATAGGAGAAGAGTATTACCTCAACTTGTCTTGACGAATGTCAAAGAATAACCACCAAAGAGTCGGATTGAAAGAACGAGCTTTCAAACTCATTTCCACACGTTCTAGGGATTGCCCGTAAGCGACTCTCCTTTATTGGCCTTACACACTATGAAACTTTGTGCTAGCAAATACAAATGCCTACTTATAATTTCGGCCAACACTATTGTTTTCTCAAAATAATTTTGTACTTTTGTTCAAAGCAAGCATCTTTTCTAGACAAGAGCTAATCTCACACCAATGTGTGCTTGCTTTGATCAAAAGGGAATTGAAGAGAGATACGTGTCTTTTTAGCATAAGGGGGTATTTATAGCCTTTCCGAAAATCTAATGGCTTAACTAGGATTCCTTAATCCTAGCCTTCACTAATAGAGATCAAGAATGGGTCTAGATACAAGATAAGCCCATGTTAGATATATCATGTGATTAATTAACAAGATAATATCAAAATTATCAACTTAATCCATATCACTTCAAAATTCAACATATGCATTAATATGTAATCTGATTATATTTATTAATTGGGCTCATCATGGGCTGGTCTTAATCTCTATTATGGATTTAATTAATTTAAGTTCAGCTTAAAGAAGCTCATTAGTCTCTTCTAGCATTAATCAAGCCCAATTTGATTAATCATGTTTAGGCATCTATTTAACATTCAAACAAGCCTTAATTAATATTTTGACTATTTATTAAGTCCAAATTAATTTATCTTTATAAATTAATCACTTAATAAATAAGTATAACATTTACGCTAGAAACGTGTGCAATCCTGTAGGACCTTTTAAAGTTGACAATGGACCTTATTCCAAAGTTCATAATGATCCTCTAGCAAGGCATCATGTTTAATTCAAATTAAAAGAGTGTCAACGTGTGTTAACTTAACCTAATATGCAAGCTAATGCATGATCCTTTGTCGACTAATATCATGATTAGCATCTTATGCTCAATCACTTTCTCTTGCTCTATAAGTGAACTAAAACAATTCCAATAGATGATAAC
>JBDJHY010000049.1:24646704-24660614 GCA_039654485.1 Withania somnifera | reverse complement strand
GTCGTGTGTCGAAGCATCTGATCCAGCTATATCAAATACCCCTAAAAAGAAAAGAAAATAATGTTGAGGCAAATTTTATTACTGAAGATAGTATTGAACCCATGCAACTTCATAAAGTTGATTTATTTTTTCCTGAAGGAAAAGTGGATCACCAAATAGGTTATGAACCTATAATAATCTAGATGGTTTTTCATTTTTGTCATTTATAATGACTTGTATATATGTATCTAAGTCTTGTAAATAAATAAAAGTTTATGTTAAGTCTTGTCTAATAGTGATACTATAATATTCACTTTGTTTTACTTTTTCATCTTGAATAAAATATGGATGTACATTAAATTATATTTGGATCAGTAATCGATCATGACGATAACTCTGTCGTTGATAGTGCAACGACTCATGCTATCTTCAAAGATGAGAAATACTTCTATTATTTTCTCAGAAGAAAGACAAATATTTCTGGTAATTCAAAATTGATTGACGACTCCATAAAAACTACTATATTTTTGCCTAAGAGGGCAAAACTTATTATAGAAAATTCTTTATTCTCTTCTAAATCCTAAGAAACTTGTTAATTTTCAAGAATATTCATCGAAATAGGTATCATGTTGAAAAAATAAATGAAATGAATAAAGAATATCTTGGTATTACCAAGAATATCATGCCAGAAATATGTATTGAAAAATTACCAACTTTGTCTTCTGGCCTATATTATGTAGAAATTAGTGCAAATGAAGCACATTCTATCATAAACTAGAAGTTTACCGATTTGATACTTTTATGTTGTGGCATGATTGAACAGGTCACCTCGGATCAATAATGATGAGACCAATCACTGAAAATTCAACTGGGCATCCATTAAAGAGCCAATTTTTTTTTTTACAAATGATGAATTTCATACTCTGTTTGTTATCAAGACAAATTTATTACGAGGCTAGCACCAATGAAGGTTCATATCGAATACTATAAATTTTAGAACGTTTACATGGGGACATATGTGGACCTATTCACCCAACTGGTGGGGTGTTTAGATACTTTATGGTCTTAATTGATGCATCTTTAAGATGGTCTCATGTGTGCCTATGTTAGGTTAGCCGAAAATCAAAGTTTATCCGATCTCTGAAAAATTCGCCATCAGCCCCCAACCTTCCGTTTGCGAAGTTGTTGGCACAAATAATCCGATTAAGGGCGCAATTTTTATATTATCCCATTAAGGCTATTCACCTTGATAATGCTATAGAATTTACATCTCAGACTTTTAATAATTATTGTTTATCAGTTGGGATAAAATTTGAATATCATATAGCTCATGTTCATACTCAAAATAGCGTTGCAGAGTCATTTATTAAGCGCCTACAATTGATAGCAAGACCACAACTTATGCAAACAAAATTGCCCACTACTGTTTGGGTTCATGCTATCTTGCATGCATCATCACTTGTCCGTCTCAGACCGACTGACTATAATAAATATTCTCAGTCACAATTGGTTCTTGGTTGAACCAAATATTACTCATCTACTAATTTTTTATTGTGTGGTATACGTGTCAATAGCACTACCGCATGTACTAAGATGGGATACTAAAGAAGGTTAGGAATATATGTTGGGTTTGACTCACCCTCCATAATTCTCTATCTTGAACCATTGACGTGAGACTTATTCACTACTCAATTTGCAAATTTTCGATTTGATGAAATAAATTTTCAACAATTAGGGAGAGAGAAAATAAAACTCACCAAATGAGAAATTGTGTGAAGAGTTTCATCACTATCTCATTTTGATCCATGTGCTCCAATATGTGAGCAGGAGATCCAGAAGATCGTCCACTTAAAAAGAATAGCAAATCAAATGCCAGATGCATATACTAATTTGAAAAGGATAACAAAACCATACGTCCCTACAACAAATGTGCCTGTTCAAATTGATGTCCCAGAAGGACTATCTACTAGTGTTTTAGCTTATGAGTCCTAAAAACACCAGAAGCGTGATTGACCATTGGTTTCGAAGAATAAAAACCCTTAAAAAAGTGCAAAAAATTATCAAAATGACATTATGAAAGAATATCAAGAAGAGATTCATGATCTAATTAATACTGATATTCTTGCACAAACCAGTGAACCCGAAACTCAAGTGAATGAAGAGCTTTCAATGAGTTCTATTGGTGATGGAATAAATTCAGATTGATCGAAAATTACGATGGATAATATTTTTGCATATAATGTTGCACTTAATATTATGCAAGACAATGAGGATCTTGAACCTCAATCTGTCGAGGAATGTCGACGAAGATGTGATTGGCCAAAATGTCAAAAGACAATTCAGTCATAATTGAACTCACTTGCTAAATATGAGATTTTAAAAACTGTAGTCCAAACCCTTAATGGTGTAATACCAGTTGGCTAAATGGGTCTTTGTACAAAAAAAAGGAGAGAATGAGATTGTAAGGTACAAGGCACCTCTTGTTGCACAAGACTTCTCTCAAAGACCTGTCATTGATTATGAAAAAACATATTCACCTGTTATGAATATAATGACGTTTTGATATCTCATCGGTTTAGCTGTATATGAGAATTAAGATACATCTAATAGATGAGGTTACAACGCGTCTTTATGAATCACTTGATAATGAAATTTACATGAAAATTTCAGAAAGGATTCAAATTGCCTGAAGCATGTTGTTGAAAATATCGAGAAATATTGTCAACCAGATTACAAAGATTATTATATCGTTTAAAACAATTAGCGCGTATGTGGTATAATAGCCTCCGTGAGTATTTGATAAAGGTATGTGGTATAATCGCCTCCATGAGTATTTGATAAAAGAAGGTCATATAAATGATATCATTTGTTCTTACATTCTTATTAAGAAAATGGTGTCATGGTTAGTTATACTAGCTATTTACGTTGATGATATAAATCTCATTAGAACTCGAGAAGAGATCCTAAAGGCGATTGAATATCTAATGAAAGAGTTTGAGA
The DNA here is from genome assembly GCA_039654485.1 of Withania somnifera. Lineage (NCBI taxonomy): Eukaryota > Viridiplantae > Streptophyta > Magnoliopsida > Solanales > Solanaceae > Withania > Withania somnifera. The sequence goes on along the minus strand of JBDJHY010000049.1, from coordinate 24,657,635 downwards.
TGAAATATCTCAATGAAATATCTCAAAAAGATGAAACTTTGTCTTGGTTTGCAAATGGACCATTTAGCAGACGGTATCTTCATCCATCAATCTGCCCATTGAGAAAATTTTAAAACAAATTAAATGGACAAAGTACATCCATTAAGTACTCCAATGGTTGTTCGATCAGTTTAAGTGAATAAAGAACTGTTCCGACCTCAAGAAGAAAATGAGGAATTCCTTGGTCTTCAAGTACCATATCTCAGTACAATTGGTGCACTTATGTACCTTGCGAATGCAATGAGGCCTTAGCATTAGCAAGGTATAGTTCTTTCCCTACGCGGAGACATTGTAACGGATTGAAACATATATTGCGGTATCTAAAGGGGACTATTAATATGAGTCTATTTTACTCTAACAAAAAATATGCAAATCTTGTTGATCATGCAGATGTAAGTTTTTTATCGAACTTACATAAAGCTTCATCTTTAACATTTAGAGGAACTACTATATCATGGCGATCTACAACATAATCCGTTTTTGCTACTTCTTCAAAGCATGTTGAGATAATTGCTATTCATGAAGCAAATAGAGAACGTGTGTGATTGAGATCGATGATACATTCCATCAAGAAAAGATGCGGCCTGAAAGATGATATCAAGGCAACGACGGTCCTATATGAAGACAATGTTGCGTGTATAGCCCAATTGGAAGGAGACTTCATAAAATGAGACATAACAAAATACATCTCATAATAGTTATTCTTAACACATGATCTCCAAAAAAATAGTGATATTGATGTGCATCAAATCTGTTCGAGTGATCAAGCAGATCTATTCACCAAGTCTCTACCAACTTCAACTGGATGGTGCATAAGATTGAGATGTTAAGACTTAATCGCTTAAATCGTAATCTTCTCAGGAGGGGTAAGAATACGCGCTGTAATTTTTTTACTTGACCTAGGTTCTATCCTACTGGTTTTCGTGGTAAGGTTTTTAACAAGATAGCAAGTGATGCCTATTGTGGATAACTATTATAGTTTTTCCTCCCATATGGATATCCAATAGGGAGTATTGTAAGTGAATGAATATGTCCATGTGTCAATAATATGAGTGACTAATGTGGTAAGAGATGATCATGTAGACTAAGTGGTGTCAACACCATTTAAGAATTAGTGGCTTAAAAGTTGACTAGTGTGATGACCAAAATTAGTCTATAAATATAGCTATTGTACATACAAAGGTAAGAAAATATATAAATAAAATTACTACTTTCATTCAAGTGTCCACTCGACTTTTTCCTTTTTAGCTCTTGTGTTTACTATTTTTAGTTTAAATATTTTATTTTATTATTCAACATCATTGATTTTTTAATAGCTTCCCTCAATTTTTCGCTAATTTTTAGCAGTGACAATTTCTATGATTTCTAGTTTATTTTTATTTTTAGTTTGGTCTATTTTTTAAGGTGGAATCACAGTGCTCTTTTTAGTGTAGCAAATTTTAGAATTCTTTTTGGTATTTATATTCAGTACTTTTATAATTTCCATCAAATTTAATAAATAAAATTTAAATATTTCATTGGAGATTAAAAATATTATTTTAAAACAATTTTAAGATATTAAAACTGTTAAACATATACTTAAAGAAACTATTTTGACCTATTTTTAAATGACGGAAAGATCCAAGATTGACAAATGCATAATTACCCTTTATTTGAATGATTGTTATGTATTGTTTTGTAATACATCGGGTATTACATTATATTGTAATATTATATTAGTTTAATAACTATAATACTTAAATAAAGTGTATTTTTTATGATTATATAATTTCGTAATCATAAATATATAATATAATATGTTTTACGTAATAATAAAAATAAATATAATGCTGATAGTAATGTGCATGCTTACCATAGGTATTATTTTCCCTACTATACTACTGTTATAATTATATTATTGATTTTGGAGATATTTAAAAAAGTGAACATCCTCAGGGTCCACAATCCAAACAACTATACTCCATTTTTGTTTAACTGAAGGGTGAATCCGTGTGATGGAACCGAATGAAGCTCCATTATCGACTTCTCCATCAAACTTCAATTTCCGCCCGCAACGTCATTTCTACCTGGCCGTCGATAGACCTCAGTTCAAAATGGTAACTTTTCCAATTCTCCAATTCCATCAAATCATTTGCGCTTTTTCATACTTATTGAAACTGAAAATGGAACAGGAGACTTTGGTTGATCTATTGAACATGGCTGGCCGGCTTAATTTCCTACCTATTGTCGTTAGCTGCAGCACACGTGACGAGCTTGACGCTGTCTACTCCGTAGTTTCCAGTCTCTCACATATTACAATTGACGCTCTGGTTCTCTATCTCTATTATTTTTCCATACTATTTTCCTATTTGTTGCAAATTTATCTATTGAGGCAGGGGTAAGGTCTGCGACAATCTACCTACTCAGACTCCCCTTTGTCAGATTATACTGGGTATGGTGTTGTAAATTTTACCAATTGGCTTAAAATTAAGTTGCTAAATGAATATTGATAATCGCATCCAAGGTGTGGCCTAGTGGTTAATCAAGTGGTTGAGAACCATGAGGTGTCCGTTCAAATCCCAATAGAGCCCTAACCTTGGTGGACTAAGTTAACTGGTATTCGTTGCTGGTGAGAAAGACAAAGTTGATAATCTGTTATGAGACTTAGATGGGAACAAATAAAACTAGATGGTTATAGAGGATTTATGTAACTGAGTAATTTGAAACTTCGGAATTGAGTTATAGGTGGTTGATTGGTTGAATGATAAGCATGTTATTTGAATGAAATTATTAGGAAAACTGATATGGAGAGCCTCAACTAGTTGATTGAACATATATTATTGAAAATTGCAGTACAGTGATCTTTTTGACGTGGAACGTGCTAGAGTTTTAGCTAGGTTTCGTCAGGTTACAATGAGGTGGCACAAGCAGGCTATAGCTGAACGTGGAGATGCAAGGGAAACAGAGAAGGAAGAGGAGAAGTCTCATTTGATAGTTGTCACGGATGTTTGCCTTCCCCTAGTTAACTCTGGGGAGTCACCTATTACTGCTCGTGTGCTGATTAATTATGAGCTACCAACAAAGAAGGTACTCTTCTTGCAGGCTTTACATTTCCTTAATCCTTCTTTTCAGCATTTTAGTAACTCTTACTCGTGGGACTTGAAGGTTTGCTAATTAGAGGTGTGACTTTTAGTTGTTGGATCATAGCACCTGTGTGGGCTTGGGTGAAACGACAATATGATTCCCGGCTTTGAATTTAGAAAAAGAGAGAGCTAACTTCTAAATAGAGGAATCAGTAAATCATACGTTTCTAAAGTTGAACTCCTGGCTTCTGGTATCCTTTGACCAGTGTCCACTGAAACCTGCTTATTTCTTGCAGTTTTTGATGTTCGGCTATTTTGATGCCTTTTGGATTCCATCATAAAGCATTCTCCCATAACATGATGCATGTCTATCCTTTTTAGAAATTGAATCCGAAAATGATGCCAGAAGTACTTACATAAAGAGAAAATGTTAAATGCATGTTGATTGAGAGTTGGTATGTACCTTCAGGTTAAAATGATGACAATACTAGATAAGCAAAACTGCTAGAATAAACTATCTGATTGGAGCCATTAAGCTCTTGAATGAGGCCGCGGTGATTCCAAAGTTAAAATTAATAGCTCAAACTTTGTGCAAATGCACTCATAAGTTTGAAGCATGGAAAGTACTTTAATGACTGAGGATGTTTGGATAAGTAGTAGGACAAAATTTATTCGTAGTAAGTTTAGCCTTCTTAAGAAGAGTGAAGTTGAAGTGAGATTAAGTAAGACTGTAGTGCCAAAATGCAGATAATTCAAATGTCTAGGAACAGCTTATTAAGAGAGTGACGCCACATATGGAAATTGTACAAATAAAATTGAAATATGATGGCTGAGATGGAAGAGTGATATGCGATAAAAGAATACTTTTGTAAATCGAAAGTAAGTCTAATAGGATGGTTGTGGACCACTGTCGCATAGTATTGTTTGAAAATGAATATGGGACTAAGCCCCAATATTTTTTTTGATCAGATAAATCTTTCATTGAAAATAACAAGGCCACGTTGCCATATAAAAAAGTTATACCAAGAAGGAGAAACCTACAAAATATGGTTTCACCAAAGGATACCCAATCCTTTATGCAAACAGTAACTATATGGGTGCACCAAAAAACTATAAGGGTCATTTTAGTACGCAGACTAAATTATCCTATAGTTCTTGGGATTATAATCTCCAAACTAATTTGTCCCACTCGGGAGATTGGGATAAAATCATAAAATAGTCCCAAACTGGATATCTCAGGATTAAGTCTGAGATAAAAAATTTACCACCTTTGGGGCAAATGTATATCGTTTACCAAAAATATTATAAATTTTATCTCAGACTTAATCTTGGATATCCCGCCTTATTCTACGTTTTAAACGATCCCTAACGGATCGAAGACTACTACTCAATTAAGCGAAGCCTATCTCCATCTCTTCAAAAGCTCTCTAGTTTTACTACTTCCGGACGACCCACAATAAAGCCAAAGGAGTAACACTCCAAGCTTTGTGCTTTTTCTCCTGGCTCCTCCCTTCCATCTGAACATTACTCCTTTACAAATCTCGGTATTGCCCTAGAAACACCGAACCATCTAAAGATATCTCACCATAGCCTCATGACTAACTTGCGAAGAAGCAAAATATGGTCCATAACTCACTTGTCTCATTAGAAAGTAAGCTCCACCAACTTAAGCAGCAGACAACCATTTGTTTCCTAAGGTTCTCTGCTGTTAAAATCACCCTTCTAGTGGCTAACCAAGAGAAGAAGCAAACCTTCCTTGGTACCTTTGGAATCCAAACTGATTCATTTGGAAAGTTGTCTCCGCCCTAATCAGAAGCTTTCCGTAGAAGGAATTAACAGAGAACATTATTATTCCCCATCTCTTAACTCAAATCATCGGATCTGTCAGCTACCTCACCTTGCTTGTGAAGCAAAGCTAGCAATCCCTAAAGCTCGATCACCTCCCACTCGTTGAAATCTATCCTGAACCTCCAACCTCAAAAAGGCCCACCCTTTGTGTCCCCCTAACTTGTTGAATAGATGCTTCCCTCTAGCTAAAGACCCTATATATATTACAAGTGCTGTGTAAATGCGGATATTGAGATCAGTTTGTATTTATACAAGATTTGATAACATTAGAAACTATCACATTTGACAGAATGTACCCAAATGTAGTGGTCCATAGATGCAATAATATGATGAAATGCTAAAATTGAACAAGGTAGACATTCTGATAAAAAAGAAGAAAGGTAGACATAAGATCACAGGGAAAGAAGCTCTCTTCAAAGATTTCTTTTTTTGATCAAGGAGTTCTCTCCAAAGATTTATTATCTCCTGAAATCCACCCAGACTTAGCCAAGAACATAACAACTGAAGCAAATGATCCGTACAGGTGACACCAGTTAGTTTGAATTAATGCATGGTTGTTGTTTCTAGACTTACATATGTTCACGTGTTTGCCAGAAGTGTTTTCAGTTTAGTTAGAGGTTTATTTACAAAGTTGAAATTGGTGTTTGATTTTTATTTTTTTAAAGATAACCCATGGTTGGTGTTAAAAAAGATTATTTCATATTTGGATGAATAAACCTAGTGAAGCTGAAGAGGTGTAGGGGATTCTTGTAGTCTATCGCATCTAGCTTAGAATTGAAGTGTAATTGATTGATTTGTTGTGTAAATGCACTCAAGGAGGATTCAACAGGATTGTATTTCATAAGTTCACTCTTCTATGTGCATAAGATGTGAGATGCTAGATGAATACTTATTTTCTCATCTAAGTTCTGTATTTATTCAAGATGGATAGATGTATGCATGAATTGCATGATCCCATTAAAAGGCACAGAAACATATTAGGAAGGTATACCTAGCGATTGCAACTTTCTACTTTTCTAAATTATTTTCATGTTTACTTTCTTTGTCAAAACGACTTAGGTGATTATAAGTCCAGTGAACTAAGATAAGATGGACTGAAAATGGTCTAAGGTTTTAAACATTGAAAAGAAACTGAAATGTAGCACTTCATTTTTCCTTACTTTTTTTTTTGAGGGGGGGTGGTCAGGTGGGGTGAGAAGAGGTTGTATAATGACTGTATCTCATAAGGGGCTGCTCCTCTTTATATATAGTTTGTGTGTGTTTATCTACAATATATATGTATATATACATGCTTTGGATAGATAAAGATGGTAATTATGTGATTGCACCTGACTGACTACCTGCGAAGAAGTGAATCACCATGTGGTTTAGGATAGTTTAGGTTCACAATACCACCTTAATCTTAGCTAGTATTGGAATGATAAGTTGTTCGGACTTGAGTGTGGCTGCCTGATATGTGTATGGATCTAGTGATCAGATCTTTCATATCTAAATTCTAAGATTCACGGATACAAATCCATTTATGAATACCAGTGAGGGGGTTCAGGGAAAAATAATTCAAATATCTAAAACTAGAGTTATAAAAGTATGCCTAGTTTATGATGAACTATTTGGAAGGGAAAGGAATGCATGATTTTCTGAGAGCAAGTTTGAATCTGTAATTATAATTAAGTACATATGTATTTCCTTACTTTTCTATTTTGGGTGTAACATGGCTATTTGAAAAGATATAGAAGTCATGATAGACTTTTTGAGTTTATTGCACATTCAACAGTGATGTTGATACATTATAACATCTTTCGGTTGCTGACTTTTAATACAAATATTTTTTAGCGATAAAAAGATATATGCCTATGTTATACTTTTACCTTATCTTTTGTTTGATTTCAGAAATCTTTGAAGTCTCAAATTTCTCTATCGGTTTTGGTTGAAGTACCCAAAACCAATTGACCAGATTCGGTACGGATTCCACAACCATGTCGTGTCGACACGAGTGTGACACAAAAATTGAAGAGTCCAAGCAACTTAGTTCACAGCAATGTGAGCATGATTCTCTGCCATCCACCAAACCCGTTTACATCAAGAGACTACACACCACCATGTTCCAGGATTACTTAATCTGTGTATATATACAACGAGTTCAAAGAACAGGAGAGATTTTAAGGATTTGGCATATGCTGATTAGGTAGAGAAGTAACGCGAGTGCACTACAAGAACCAAAAATTAACAAGAGCAGCTAGTGAGACTCTTAAGTCTTAAAGTCTTAGATATGAAATAAAGCCATTAATTGCTCGAGCGTGCAAGTACTCACTTGAGGTTTCCTGTGCTTGCAAAACCCTTACATCAATTGAAGAGAAACTATCATAAAGAACTTGTCCGACCCAGAATTGCTTTGATACCATGTAGTCTGAAATCTTCACCAAGTTGAGATATTTGGTGAAGAATATGAACATCCCGGTGTAGTTTTTATATTCGTGAATGGAGAATATGAACATTTTTTGATAAACTGAAGAATATGAACATCTGAAAGAGTTGCCGAAGCTGTGAATGAATGTTAACATATATCCTCACCAACTTCTGCTGAAAATAAAATGTCCAGATTCTATGCACGGACAACTAATAAGCTCTAAGCTGTTGATAAATAACATTTGGGCGCAGCTTAACGAAGAACTGGACTCGTGAGCTTGGGCTAGCAGCCCAGATGCTGCCTTCATTTACTGCATTAGAGATCCAGTCAACAGATATCTGATTTGGGTATATGACTCCTCTTTATACTTATTCATAATCGGCCCAGATAAAATCGATCACTACCACTTAATACTCATTCATAATAGGCCCAGATAAAATCAATCACTCTAGCTGATAATCAATGCGTGTGAAACAATTAATCGATATACTCTTTAATGGGGGTTAAATTTTAGGAGGTATTTTGGCTTTGCAGTAGTTCCTTTTTTGATGAGTATTGCATGTATCATGGACTGGTAAGAGTCTTCTGTTCTTAATTCCATAAATCTTATTAGTTCCTCGTTTCTGTTCTTTAGGGAACAAATTTGAATCCTCAAAATTGTTGGAGGAAGTTGGCCTAGGAAAAGCATGTATACTGAAAGAAATAGTCTACTTCACTTGACAATTGCATTTAATTGTTTGAATTTGTCCTGTACCTCAGGACTTGCAAATGTACTTACCTTGTTGTTATGCTCTTATGTAGGAAACATATATGAGGCGCATGGCGACTTGTTTGGCAGCAGGCTCTCCTTCCATACTATAGAACTGAATTTGACAATAGAGCAGATGAGACTTGAGAGAAGGAATAAGAGGATGGAAGTAAAGAAAAACAAGACAGAACATAATTATTTTTCACCACATCTCCTTTATAATACTTCTTTGACATTGGAGTCTTATGAATTTTGTCATCCAATAGCCCGTTTCTTCAAACTCCCTTCCCTCACCTTATCATGTTTCTACATAGTTCATATTGTGTCATGTTAGCTTTGTTATTCTTGAAATTAACGCATAAGTTTCTGGACCATATGTAGATGGAATTGTGATCAACATGGTTGTTGGAGGCGAAATTGTTACTCTCAAAAACATTGAAGAAAGTATTGGCCTTCTCATAGAAGAAATGCCTATTAATGTAAGTTCTTAATTTGGTTCCTGCTGTTTATTATTGCATGGAAACATCAGTGTGAAGCCAGCGATGGGATTATGAGTTACTTGGATCCGTGTGTTGTTGTATTTCCATTTGCGGCAGCATATGTGCACAATTATCTCCTATTTCCATTCTTTTGAAGTTCATGATTATCTCAAAAATGTTTGCTTGTAAACTTGTGCACATGCTTCTGCGCAGATTTTTGAGATGCTATGAAGATATGATGCCCTGCAGATGTCATCTGAATCCATGAGATTGCAAGTAGTTTATGATGAAATATTCTACTTCTGTAGTACTACATCAGACTGTAATTGGCCAGCTGAGCAGAGTTCTGTTAATGAATTTGAATCCTATTCCATGCTTTACCAATTATGAGAAAATGAGGGTTGATTAGCTGAGCCTTTTTTAGGGGTTGGGAATGAGGTGAATGTGATATTCATCTTGAAGATGATTTCAATTCTAACATAATATAGCTCCTTGCCTATGCCATTATGAACGGGGCTATACAGAATCAATGTCTCTTATTCTAACCTTTAGTCATTCTCATGACTTTACTTTTCAATTGTGACTTTATTTTCCTGTATCCTTCACAAATGAGGCCACCGAACTTATACTAGCTGTAGCAAATGGCACCCTATCGCAGTTCTCTGTCATGGATTACATCGCATTCAGAAAGGGGAGGGACAACTTATTTTCTTTGCTGCCAACTGATATGGCCAATTGACCATACATTTGGAATTTCACGATTTTGACTTGAGGACATCTAGTGTTACTGTTGTTGAACGTTAATGAATTGATCATGTAATAGGCATAGAGATGGTAAATGTAGTTAGTAAAGTGTTTGTGATATTGTAATTCCAATTTTCTGACTGAGGGAAGACAAGTTGATAGAAGGAAACGAGAATCATAGTGTAAAGACAAAAGAGAACGACTGAATCGATCTGTTTACTTGTATGGATTACTATGATCTTAGTCAATTTAGTCAAAGTCGTATCTCTATTTATATGATGTATCTTTATCCCCATTCAAAGAGTGATTTGTTGGGACCAGGTGGTTGTCTGAAGCCAAATAAATTCATTGGGATTTTTTGATAAGATTTTTGAACTGACCTACTCAGGCCCAGATAAATGAATTGGTTGCAAGATGTGAGCACATTTCTTAGGTCTAGCAGTTCCCCACACTGTTAACTAGGTTACTTTTGTGTCTGCTTCGAAGATAATGAACCCATTAAAATCTCGACTCCAAGAGGTTCAATGTGTCACATTTGAAGCTTCCTGTTGAAAATTTCTGAATTTTAACCTGCAATATTAAGAATACTGATTATATTTAGCTGTGGTTTACGCCCAATCCCTCGAAGATAAAATTAAAAAGTATTTTGATATATACATCTTAAACTCAACCAACCAACCAAATTGATACAAAAAGGAGTATATTTTTTCTCCCCATTCGTAGAGATTGTAGCGAGTATGAAGAAGGAGAAACAGATATATACGGGGAGTTGGAATAAATTACTAATAAGAAACAAGCAATACAATGCTATTAAAAACAACACTATTTTTGTGGGAGATAAGATGTATTTCTCCTGGTCGCTTTTCACATACAGTCAGACCTCTAAATTGTTGTCTAATAAAGTTTTACACCCATTTAGGTATCATATTCTTGACAAACCCTATAAAGTGACTGACTGCAACATGCCAGGGTGTTCTTGGAAAACAGTTGAACTTTCAATCCTTAACTTGATCTTGATCTCCTAAACCAAATATGGGATAGAAAAAATTGAAAGCTTGCAAGTGTCTTAATTTGATTGTTCCAAGGATTAATTAGCCTCGCCTAATCTTGAGGGAAAACTAAACATGCCCTTAAATGACTTTCACTGAAGGAATTTGAATCTTGTCTAATTAGGTAGTCTTCTTCCCAATTACTCTACATTTTACACTTTCTGCTATTTATAAGAAAGAAGGAAAGGTCCATTCTTTAATAGGAAAGGACGTTAAAAGGAGGTAGAATTATTTTCCCAATCCCAATACTTGACAATGTGCCATTACAAATCCTTCTAAAAAGTAGTAACTTGTACAGCCGAATAAATTTGCCTTCCAATAGTACTCGTTGATCATTTCACGGATGGTCATTCTATTTTAATGTATTGCATTAAAGTTTAAGTTATTTTTGTAATGAAAAAGTTACTCAACTTAGATGGTGATACGAATGTGATTATGCCAAAGCAAGATAAACAAACAAAAGATAAAAGATAGATAGTTACACGCAAGAAAAAGCAACCTAATCGAACCTAAGGGTGTATCAAACCTAAAGACCCTTTCAATTAATCCTAATCA
>JBDJHY010000049.1:24582093-24603780 GCA_039654485.1 Withania somnifera | reverse complement strand
TAAACAGTCATGGAATGTGACAAAAACTAGTGTCTTAGAAATTAAGCAAGATCACAGTTATGTTTTGACTCGAAAATTAGCTCAAGCAAAGAGTTCTCCTGAAATACTACCTAAATGTCGAACGCAACAGGAAGGAAATGATATAACATCTTACATATCCAGAAAAAGAGATTACATCATGCGAGCTAATGAGATATTTGACATCACGGAGCAGGTATGAAAATGCAGTTTATACTTTCACTCAAATCTTAAATGTTGTCTAGTAATGATAACTTAAATGCAGTTTATGCCTTACATTCAAATCTTAAATGTTATGCAGTAATGATAGCTTATTTGCTATTCAAAATGATAAGAGACAACTGAAAGCTCCTTTTCTCCCGTTAAAGTGTTTGCCAATGGGAGCAGTCTGAAGTCACTCCAGATAGGCCTGGACCAATCTTAGACTAGCAGAAATACAAGTTCTCTTATGAGTCTGAATCAACTTTGAGTCAACCCGGATTACTCCATTCATGCTGTACCAGTTGTCACAACTATTTTCACTAGTTTCATCTCCTGTAGGGATCAGGCCTACTTTAGAAACTCTTCATCATGTTACATTCCACCCTCTTTAAACTAAACAAATGCCTAAAAGAACTAATTAAGAAACCTATAGGCTACAACAGAAATCAGTCCTTACATAAGTTCAGTTATTGAAGTTCCCAAATAATTCATCACAGAAATGAAGGCCACAAAGGTGGGTGGCCGGGTAGGGAACCAAGCTAAGTGTTATCTGGGACAATTTTTAGGGCAATGTTGTGGTTGCTTGGTTAGAGAGACTTTGGTGCTGCGTTTCATTATAAATCAGCCTGTTTTCTTAAGTTGTCGCGTTAATTACTGTCCCAGGTCCAAGCATTAGCTTAGGCAGGTTTGCAATTGATGAGATCCTAATTTTAAATTCTGCTACCAGTGCCCTGAATCAGAGTGAATTGCCAACTAACACAGCAATTAGTTGAAGCTTTATCAGCAAAACAAGAGGGATACATGCAAGATTGTAAACGGCAACTAGAGTATAGTAATAAATTGGTCAAATATCATGTGATCCATAGGTTAATTAATAAAGAGAATAGTAGCTTGTGAATAGGACAGAAAAATCTGAATGTCATTCCTGTGCAGGATGAAAAACTGTGTGTCACATTGTTGGATTGAGAAGCAGAAACCTGTTTCTTATTTACCCTCTTCTTCCTAAGGGGAGTTGTTGAAATCTGATCAACCAGCTCCTTGGGCTTCCTTCTTCTTTTACCCTGAAACCATTAAGCCAGATCCAACATCAATTCAGTAAATCAAGACAGGTACAAAAACTTTTTCACAGAAAACAAACAACAGAATACCAGCAAGGAAGAAGATGGAGTTTGGGCAGATGGGGTCAAGGAATTAATTGGGATAGAAGCATCAACAATACTCAAATTGTGATTGCTTGACTTGGGTATTGCAGAATCAGGTTCAGTTTCAGGTTCAGGTTCAGGCTCAGGTTCTTGATTTCCAAGTTGTTGATTTTCATGTTCCTCATCAAAAACTTCCTTCTTGGGCATATCTGGGTAGAAAATACGTTCTTGATTTGGGGGTTCACTTCGATGAACTACTTTTATCTTCATTATTTCTGTAGAATAAAGATTGTCCCTTTGGGTTTTTTTTCCTTTTATTCTGGCAGATCCTATTTCCACCACTCCCTGGCAAGGGAAAGTGATGTACAAAACTACAAAGACTTACTTAGTAATAGGAGATGGAGAGAAAGCCCTTTTAGGTGTTCGGTGGTGGGTACATTTAGATGTTTGTTTCATTTGGTTTAATGGTTATAGAAACAAACCATCCACAAGCAAACACAATTACAGATGCATTTTGTGGTTTAATCTTTGCTGGATTCCGAAACATGAAGACTGAAAAAATGGCTTTAGGGTGGGGTTTACTGATACTGTTGTGTTGAGTCTATAGTTTTGTTATTAACGATTCCTAGCCGCCTGGTTTACACGTGTTACTTCTTAATTCTACCATTCATTGAGACTCCTTGGATTTTCCTGATACCGGAAATGAATTCGTTGCTAGTCTAGTCTAGTATAGTAAAACACTGAATAAATAATGGTGAATATTTTAGTGGAGTTCAGGTAACATCTAGTTAGTATTACTTAGAGGATATGCTATGTGAACACAGTAGAGGATATGCTATGTGAACACAGAGATGTTACTAGTAACAATTATTATATACTGACGAGCTAAAATTTGGCTCATTAGAGACCGATCGAGTGCCTGATTCAACAATGTAGAATCCAAAAACAATTTTCTCGACCATCACATAGATGTTGCATTTTGGGCCAAGTATTAGTAGGGTAATACTTAATCCTGGCCAGGACATAATATTTCTTTAGTGATTATTAAAAACATGATTCAAAAATAATAAAAACGTAAAGGAATTTACTCGTGACAATTTCAAGCAAGAGTGTTACCTGATTTGGTTTCACCTGAAAAAGTTTGTTATTAGCCCAAAACAACATGCTAAAACAGGTACGCCTTTCCCCTCTTTTGTTTATGGTAAAAGACTATAGTGACTTCTTGAGTTATTAAACGAATTAACGGAATTGACTAATCTCCTAGGACAGGTTTTAGCTCTTTGGTTTGGAAATTATATGGTCAACTATAATGCCAGACAGATGTACATAAAATACAATAATTATTTCTCACTTGATTTACCCAAGTAAAAGTTTTTTTTTTTTCTAGTATATTTGACAAATAAATGAGAAAAAGGAAGTGACCTGGTAAACGAACCAATCAGTCATACTTTTTGTTCTTTTCAAGTAAGAATTCAACTCCATATACTTTATCTATTTTTTTTTTTACAAAAGAATGAAATGAAGCTAAAACACCGCTCTTGTCATATATATATTAGGTTTTAATAATTACGAATACATAGTGATTTTTTTTTTTTTTGCGCAAAGTCGTATATATTTCATTAAATAATAATGAGGAAAAGTGACATAAGATAGTTTGAGTTCTCTCAACGATAGGGGGCCACCTTTTGGAGATAAAGGATAGTGGGTGGGCTTATCTTTCCTCAAATTACTTTACCCGTGAAAAATTATTGAAAAAAAAAAAATAGGATCATAAATGTTAGTATATATTTCAGGAGTTAAATTTGTTAGCAATGCACGAGTAAAAATGGCCTCAACCAAATTTGACATAATTGCACGAAAGGAGAGTAGGGACCAAAAATTCTTTTCAATCAAGAGACTAAGTTATGGTAACCATACAAGCATATCCAAAAACCTTAAGCAGGTTCGGTGTAGCCTAATTTGCCTACTCAACTGTTTAGCCATGCTAGGCATAAATATTTGATTGAAATTATTCGCTAAAATTTACGTCACTATGATATGACTATATAATATATGACCCATTTTTCCCTTCCTATACGTAGTAGCTTGAACCCAAAATTTAAGCACCCAATTTAAAGGGGTATAGGGAAAAACGTGGAATTAGCAAAAGTAGGGCCAATGAGGAAGGGTTTGATCAATTACTCTCGTTTTCTTTATTCTTTCAAAAACGTGAAAAAAAATATGAATGGAACATTCATACATAAAAGAAATAATGTTTTACCTCTTAATATATTCTTTAATTCTTCTTATTATAATTTTTCCCTAATAAAAGACTTATTAAATAATTGAGATTTGTTGATAAATTAATTATAATTATAAAGAAAGTTCATTCTTGGAATAGGACTTTATTTCAAGTTAGTGGTTACGTTTTTATTTCATATATATACTTGGCAAGGGAAGAGAATTGTTTGGGGAAAATGACAGGTTCATGGGAAATTTTGCTTAAGAAAACACAAGGCTTGAGTCAAAAATTAATTGGCCTGCTAAGCTTGACTATCATCCATGGCAGGCTCCGTCGAATGACGGAAATTTTCTTAATTGTGCTTCACACGTAATCCAAGTATCCAAGCATGACCTCCTTCCTTCTTTATCTTATCTTTTTTTGGTATTATTTTCATACAACTTTTTTCAAATAAAACACATGCAATGTAATGACTATGCTAAGGTTGCTGATTTTGCCCCCCAAAAAGAAGACTTTTTTCTACCCTCATTATAGTCACACTGCCAGATAAATAAGTGGTTTGATAGGACTATCAAAACGGGGTGCAGTAGGATGGACGGGATCTTCAGGAAGAAGCTCACGAGAGCCTTCTCTTTTGATAAATTTTATAAGTATGAATCTGAATTAGTAGTTTTTGAATATCAACTAATTAAATAAAAAGTGATATTTTCTCAAACTAGGTGAAAAGTAGGCAGATGAAATAAAAACCTTTTTTCGTTCTTTTTAACCATTCGTCCAAGTTAGGGTAGTTTTTTTTTTTGGGCGGGGGGGTAAATAGATACTTTTAAAGCAAGGAGGGCCTGGTGCAGACAAATCAAGTGGCAATGTTAGATGTTTGGGCCATACATTGGCCTATTATATATAGCTATTAATTTTTCTAGAGTAAATATTATTAAAGTTGTAATGATATGAATAAGGATCTTTTAATTCTTAATTAAATATTTTTGTTTGAGTTTTGAGACTTGTAATTTTATTTTTAAAGAGCACTTTCCTTAGATGAGCCTTACACGACAACTTTAAATTACTCAAAAGTCCGAAACGAATACTAACTAGATAAGGGAAAAAAAAAAAATAGCAACTCCACTTCATGGTATTTCAGCTTCTAGATATTTCATTTCATTTTGTATGGATGTCTTTCAGTCTCAATTTGTAAATTCGTTATCATTCTAAAATAGGTAGCTAAAACTTTAGGTGCATTAATTATTATATTAAGAGAAGAAATAAAGTAGTACTAGAAGCTACATTTCTTTTTGAAGCTTTAACAATATTTTCAACTTCTTCGCCTTCTCTGTTTCTACGATATCCAATTGTTTTCTCCAGGCACAATTCAAAATAAGTTGGCTGATTTTTTATTATTATTGAAAGAAATAACCAAGGAAGAAAAGTCTGCTTAATTATTTCTACTTTTATTTAAATAAAAGGGCCACGCCAATTTTCACACAAACTAATCCTCCAATGACTCTGCTTCATCCTTTACGTCACGGACCAAGACAATATAAACTAATCTTCTTTTTGTCTCTTGTTCCAGTTCCTTTTCTCCTTAAAATTATCGGAAGTTGTCTTTCATAGTTCATTTCCTCCATAACTGGAGTTATCTGTTTATTTGATACACAGTAAGAAGACATGATCAACAGCGTGGATTCTTGGTTTCAGGGTGTTTATGTTGTTTTTGCATTTTGCTCTGCTTTAATTTTGGGTGCACTCAAAAGTTAGTAATTTTTCGGATGTATGATTTTATGATCATGGTTAGTGTTATTTTTCTTGGTTCTCAGTTCCATAATTTTCTGATTGCAGGTTTGTTGGTAGGTCCAATTGCTGGCCTAATACTTATTTTAGGAAATGTTGGAGTTATTTTATGTCTCTTCCCAGCACATATTTTCTGGACAGTTTACACCCTTGTCAAGTAAACGTCTTTTTTAGTCCCTTCATTTATGTTGTCCAAAGTTGAATTCTCTTTTTTTTCCTAATGTGGAGTTCTTCGTAATTGAACAGGACTAATAGGTTTGATGCACCACTTAAAGTTGCTTTCTTGTTCGCTTTGCCAGCTTTATTTGGTATTTGGTTGGGTTTAAGCATCACTGGTAGTGTTCTTGTGGGAGTTGGATATGGTTTCTTTGCTCCTTGGGTTTCTGCCTTTGAAGCTTTCAGACACGACGATGAATATAACAAGTTTGTTCACTGCATTGTGGTAAGAAAATACAAATCAATTCTTGTTTTTGGTTCTTCGGTTTAATAGTGTTAGTACTTTTTTCTAAATAGATTTTAAGGTTTTCTTTTATTACGTTAATTTTCAGGATGGAACATGGGGAACTATAAAAGGTAGCTGTACTGCTGTTCGAGATTTTGCAGATATGTGTTATCATTCCTATCCAATGTATTTGAAAGAACTCCGTGATTCCCCTGCTTCTCTTGAGCTTCAGCCTTTTAGGTTTGTTTCTAAGTTCCCATTCTATGTGTTTTGTTCTTCTCGGACGGGGAAATGGAGAAGAGAATTAGAAGGCGGGGATCCGAACTCTTCGGAGTCAATCTTTACCCGAATAAAAGAAAAAGAGAAATAGGGGACAATCATAATGAATGTTCTCATTGTTATACACGTTATCATGCTCATTTTCTAATAGGGCTATATTATATTAAAATTCAACTTACCACCAAGTATTTTGAGGAGGAAGTCAATAAACAACGTTTGACTCTGGAACAAATGGGGTTTGACTTTCTCCGTGTCCTCAATGATCATATTGGAGAAAAATGAGACTAGGAAAAGAGTAGAGTGCTGAGAAAGAAAAGGAATGACAGCCTATGCATCCCGCAGGGTCCCGCCCCTTGATGGAAATAGGTTAATCTAATGAAAATATTAGTGGCGCTTTCAAGACACAGATAGGTCATAAAAAGTTTACGTTGGAAAAAGAGTAAAAATCAAGAAATAAAAAAAAATATGGAAAATGGTAATGGTAAGTCTAGAAAAGACTTAAAGAACTAGAAAATAAGAAAGGAATAATTTTATGATATGTGGGAAGGGTTTTACATCAAGCAGGAAAAAGAAAAAAGAGGATGACACCGATCAAAATTATATGTTAATAGAATGTTTCGATTTGGATAGTAACTTTTGTTATTTGGTTATGAGCATCTGTTCAATTCTCTTCTTGATAACGAAGGAATAAAATATGCTGAATGTTGTTTTGCAGATTCATTCATGTACCAGGATGTATCATGGTTGGTTTAATGGGACTGATTGTAGAAATTCCTCTTTACACTGCTATAGCCATAGTGAAGAGTCCATTTATGTTGTTCAAAGGATGGTACAGACTCATACATGATTTGATAAGTCGTGAGGGCCCATTTCTTGAAACTGCTTGCATTCCCATTGCTGGACTAACAATTCTTCTGTGGCCTCTTGTTGTCATTGGAAGTGTCATAATGGCTGTTTTCTCCAGCTTTTTCATTGGATTGTATGGAGCTGTTATTGTCTATCAGGTAATTTATCTGGTCCCTTTGCCACATTAGTTTTCACAGTTCTGCTGTTTTAGTGTGACTATATTTATCATTTGTTAAAACTATCTGAATTCAGGAGAGGTCCTTCCAAAGAGGTGTTGCTTTTGTGGTTGCAATGGTGGCAGAGTTTGATGAGTACACAAATGATTGGCTTCACCTTAGAGAAGGGTCCATTCTTCCAAAGTAATTACTCGATTTGTCCCCTATTTCTGTGTATAAATTTTCATATTTATCTATATTACTGATCATCTTAGTCGCATCCAGGCCTCATTATCGAAGCAAGAAAGGATCCAATTCGTCAGAATGCTCAGTGAAACGAAACAGTTCAGTACAAGGCAGATTAAACTCGATATTTGCTGAAGCACCTGCAATGCTCGTGCCAAGCCTAACGTCTTCCAGATCAGTGAGGGAGGCAATACAAGAAGTGGAAATGGTGCAGGTGTGCTTTGATTTCTTTGTCCTTTTCATGCTTTTTTTTAGTGTAAGGAACCAGAGGAAAACACTTTCTGGCTAATTTGCTCTATGCTGTCAAACGTGTGAAATGATCGAGTTGAGTAACATCTTTACATGTACTGATGATGTACTTTGAAAATGTAACTTAGTAAATAAAAGTATTTCCTGTCTAACAACATATGTTTTTTTTAGATAAGATGATCACACAAATCAAAGGAAATCGTATTTTCCTTGTTTGGAAACCTTGGAATTGGGTAATTGACAAGTCACAAAAATTAACAGGTGTGGCAGAACATGATGAGATCATGTGAAATAAGGGGCAAGGAACTGTTGGACACGAAAGTGATAACCCCCAGCGACCTGGATGATTGGTTGAAGGCAAAGCATGGACTTAACGTTGCAGTCATCAATGTTGGTTTACCTTGTTATACATTTCTGCAAATAATCTTTTATTCCATAAAAGCTGGATCAAATGGACTGTACATTCTTGAGGATATTGAGATCACTCACCTAAACAGACCTCAGGACCGATTGTTGGACTGGTTTTTCCAACCAGTAATGGTACTCAAGGAACAAATTAGGGTCCTAAGTCTAGAAGAAGGTGAAATGAGGTTTCTAGAGAAAGTAGTACTTCTCGGAAGCAACTCTGAACGCTTTAAGGCCTGGGAAAATGGAAGTGTGGCGCCTCAGGATTCTCTCAGGGCTGCTCAAATTGAAGGCATAAGCCGAAGGTAAGCCTCTTCTTCTTTATAGTTTCAACTTAAGTTTGCAGTGTTGAAACAAGATTTGAGTGTGGTGGTACATGTAGTAAATGACGAAAAATTCATTTCTGTTGGTTTGGCAGGATGGTGGGAATGATTAGAAGTGTTTCTAAATTTCCTACTTATAGAAGAAAATTCAGACAGATTGTGAAAACATTGACCATGCAGTATTCCAATAGTTCCAGAGAAGGTTCCACGCGATCTGTTCCCCGTTCAATAAAGAACAGTTCCACCAGATCAGTGTCCACAAGCTCAAATGGTTCCCACGACATGGTTTGAACAATTTAAATATGGATTAGTGATCCTTAACTCCCATCGTAATCACTTAAGTGAATTCGTCAAGTACCATTGTTGAGATTGTTGAGAGACTTCACAAAGTAGTCTAACAATTGTTTTCCAAGCTCAAATTTCTTCCTATAGACGACATCTTGACAGAAATCTCCAAAACATCAAGAAAGGTCGAACATGTAGACAATACAGTCTTCCTCAATAACAGACGATCAAGTAAAATCAACTGGGACGTTTCTTAGAGTTCAAAAGAATCTGTTTTTTTGCACAGATGATAGTATTTTTATTTCCGATTTCAGTTATTTTCCCTCTCTGAAACTTGTAAAGACAGACTTTTTTCTCCCTTCTTTTTCTAATTTCTTCATTGTTTGTAAGGGTACTCCCCAAAAGAGTGAGGTTTAGAGTGGAATATGATGTAAACTCATTTACTAGGAATTTCAATAAGCTGTAGAGGGGTTAAAATAAATTGCATCGAAAAGCCTTATTTTTTTTTTCATGTATAAAAGTTCAATTTCTCTTTTTCCTCTTGTTATCTAAATGATCAGATAGTGGTCAATAGTCTCAAAACAGATGAATTTCCCTTCTTGAATTGCGACAACTAATGAAAACAACATATGTTAAAAATGAAAAAGCAAATTGGTGTCCGGAGAAACCTTGCCAAATAATAACTATCCAGGGTAATTTACTATAGGGATAATTTCAAAGACTTCATCGCACTGATGTTTCTCATGATTTATGATATTTACACATTTACCTCCTTTATTTGAATTTTTTATAACAATTCTTTTATCTTTTATCTTTTTATAACAACTCTTCTCAAGTTGATCCACAGTTAGCACTAAGCCACTTGAAAGCATTACTGCTAGGAACATTAAAAACTTAAACTGAACCAGATATTTATGCTAAGTAAATAATATAAGATAGTTGGTTTTGGAGCAACATTGTAGGATTTATAGGTTATGGGTTTCAGCTGTGGGAGTAATTATTAATGTTTGTATTAGGATAGCTTGTCTGTATCACCTCTTGAAGTGTCGATTTTTTTTTGGACCCCGCATGAATGCAAGATATTTGTGCATTAGACTGCTGTAATACATTCATTTATTGTTTTGACTATGATTAAGAACCTTTTGAATTTGATTATTTAAAGTATTTTAAAGCTAAAATAGCTTTTAAAAAGTTTCACAATGTTTGAATAAATTTTAAAAATATTATTAAGCATTTGTTTTTAAGTTAAAAAGACAAAAATAAATCAAAAATTATAATTTAGGATTCCTAACTATGAGTTTGGCTTAAAAGCCAAGCTACAGTTCTATACAAACAGACTCTTAAATAACACATATTCTCACACAATTATTACTAGTAGTTACTCTCTTCGTCCATCTTTATTATTACTTTTGACTTGACAAAAGTTATAATTTAGGATTCCTAACTATGAGTTTGGCTTAAAAGCCAAGCTACAAGTCTATACAAACAGACTATTAAGTAACACGTATTCTCGCATAATTATTACTAGTAGTCACTCTCTTCGTCCATCTTTATTATTACTTTTGACTTGACAAACATATTAAGAAGCAATTATGAATATTTATACTATTTTATTGGTTTTTCAAACATGTGACACTATTTATAGTATAAGTGACAATTAAAGATAGACGTCCGGAGTAAGCTAAATTGTTTAATTTGATGTAAATACGGTTTGTGAATACTCCCTCCATTCAACTGTTTTTATGGTCCAAACTTCAAAATAGCTTAATTACTCAAAGTTCAATAGAAATGTTGAAAATATTTTTTTATTTTTGTCTTTCCTTTGTAGTTTCAATTACTGACCATCTCCATTTTCAAGATCAATTTGAAATAATTAAGAGGGGTAAAAATGAAAAATATGTCCTAAGTATTTTTTCTTAACGAATGTGCATTATCTCAAAAATTTAATTAATACGGAATGAAGAAAATATTAAAAATAATTAATAAAAATAATATAATAAAATAAATATGTCAATTATTATTTTTTTAATTACGAGCCACATCCAAAGTGTGACAACTATAAGTCAAACGAATTAATTACATGCTTTAGCAACCCAAATAAGGAAGCCTA
Source organism: Withania somnifera (assembly GCA_039654485.1). Classification (NCBI taxonomy): domain Eukaryota; kingdom Viridiplantae; phylum Streptophyta; class Magnoliopsida; order Solanales; family Solanaceae; genus Withania; species Withania somnifera. Next base: position 24,593,073 of record JBDJHY010000049.1, on the reverse strand, counting down.
TTTCCGGAGATCCAAGAAGAATGCTTGTGTAATAAATGATGGAAGAAGTAGTTTCTTTAGTCTTTTTTACTGCTTTAGCATTCCTTTCAATTACAGTAGCTTCTCAAACAAATTTTGTTCGATGCTTATTTTAAAATTTTAAGCACTACACTTCATATGTGTCGTTTTCGTGGGGCTAGTAAAAGCACATATCATGCAACTGATTTGTTGTGCATAAGCGGCAACCTTTTAGCAACCAAATCGCCAAAAAGAGAAAAAAAAAAAAAAAAAGAATACAGATATCATAGTAATTTTTTTTTTCACCAAGTGCGTCGAGTACTTTGTGCTGCATGAAGAGGTCCACAATTCAAATAAAAAGCCTGGCTTCCTTTTATCAAGCACATATCCGTAACTTAGACGGCAAAGCCTATTGCTGCGTTTTTCTGTACTGTAACGGCCTATCACTGCCTAGCGTTTTTGCTCAGTGCTTCAAGCTTCCAGCAAATATTCCAGCCCGCTCCCTCGGACGTCAGTTGTATAGTCCCATCCTCACTAGAAGAATATGTACATTTACGGATACATTCGAACAGAATTACAAAATCAAAAGACTAACATTTCTGTGTCTTACTGGAGTACAATTGCATTTCACAAAGACAAATTCAAAATCTTATTTGTGAATATTAAGCTTCATAACGTTACAGTGCATTTAGTAGTAGAACGAACGATGATGTAAAGAACGAGAGGATATCAAACTCGAAAACCTGTGAACTCACAAATTAATGATGAGAAGAAGATGAGCTCTTTATCAGACAATTGGTTTTCCAAATGATTTGCAGAGGCTGCTTCTCTGTGAATAACTTCTTTATGTAACTACTCAATTTAATTAACACAAAGAGAGCCCTCGGACTCCCTGGCTGTATGTACATATCCAAACTCCCGCCCCATGGAAACCATAGTCATAACGCCATAAGTAAGAAAACAAAAAAGAAAGAAACTACTTAAAAAGGCATAACAGTTGAATATACTTGAAAATACTAGAATCACTGGACTACCAACTGCTGCTATTGTTATGGTCTTAATTAGCCTTTGAATATTGTGTTGGTCCTGTGGATTTATCTTCATCGTTTCATAGTTGAACCCACATATAGCGACCTTCCAGTGGCTCCTCCTTTGCAAAGTCAAAGTTGTATCTGTTGCAACACGCGCATTCATGAATCACCACACTCTTTTCCGAACAGGAATTAAAAGAAAGAAAGAACACAAATGCGTAAAATGTGAGGGGAAGAGAGAGAGAGAGAGAATTGTACTTTTCTTCGAATTGTTTATGGAGATCTTTCTCGGCTGCACCAAAGAACTCATCAAGGTCAGCCTCGGAGGGCACTTTAGCCTCTGTAGATCGGCGGCGGCGAGATTTAGCATGTTGTGGTCGCGGTGTTGAATCCAGTTTGTGAAGTTCAACTTTAGATTTGCTGGATAGTATTGTCTCTCTACTGCAGAATGACACTTTGTTTTCAATTAACGGTGAAGAAAAAGAAAAGAAGTGTGGTACTGAAGTGTCGGATCTGAGAGAGAATTGAAACTCCGTGACAATTATAGAATGCATATTTACCTTTCACTGAACTCTGAATTACTGCTTGCAATTTCCACACTGTCCTCCTGGAGAATTCAAATTCAAATATCGTCCGCCATTAATTTCACGAAAATGAAACAACATTATGAATTCAAGTAATTATGAAACGGCTAGACAATTATTATTCACTCCACACTCAATGCATTACTTGATACTATCAGACCTGAAAAGATTACTGTACATATTAAAGGAAGCAGAAAAATGAAACCGCTAAACTTAGTAAAATTCAAAGATTTTCACATACATCCAGATCTACAAATTTCAAGTTCCCTTTTGTGACATCACTTGATTCATTATCTGCACAGCAAGATGCTAAAGCGTCACTCACAGCCGGTTTACACGAAACACTATTTCCCTGAGAACTGAGATCGCTCGCTGGAGACTCTAAACTCGCCGGTGCAAGTGAGAGTACTCCAGCACGACTTCTAACGCAAGCTACAGTTGGTAACATCTCCAAATCATCATCACGCTTCTTCCTCTTCCTTGTGTCAACCACCTCTAAAACCTCCCTTTTTCTTGTCATCTTCATCGCTACCTCCATAATCGTAACTTCTCCAATTCCCTCGACTTGCAGTTATTATCTTCTTCTCGTCAACTTTCACTTCTGATATTTCTAATTTCCCGCTACCACTTCCACGAAAATTCTGATATTTCTCTCTTTACTGAACTCAAATTCTAAGCCATATACTTGAAGAAGTCACAGAATCATTGTCTCTCAACGCGTAAATTAAATGTATTTCTCTGTTAATGGACACAAATTCATTGGTATATAAACAGTGAGATGGAATTGTGTAGTCCAGAATCGTACGATCTGACTGAGGATATCTTCTTTGGCCGCAGCAGTTTCAGTGTTGGAGAGGGTGATATATGGTGATAATGATGATGATGATAGGCCTGCTGAATGATTCGACTCGGTTCCTATTATTGGTCGCTTCGTCTTGTGGTCCACAATTCTGACGGCTCCGTAACGGGATTCTGACGTCGCCGTTAAGGGGATAAATACTCCGCGTATAAGAATAAGAACAAAGAGATGCCTAAAGATATTTGCCCGATAATTGTGGACAGAAATAAGATGTTTAATTAGGCATAATAATTGGACTAACAAAAAAGGTTAATGAATAGAATTGGACAAGAGAATTAAATTCCTCTAGTGTCTGGTCACAAGTATATTTGATTTTAGTTTCAAATTTTTAATTTATATATTTTTACTATATTAGTTTAGTATACACGCTTTACGCGCGTATCCCCGTTAGAGTATAATTTTGTAGACAAGCTTGATCAATACTTCGATTAAGATTTTTAATTATAATAGAACATTCAAGTATTTTTTTATATGAAAGACAATTAATTTAATATAAGACTGAGAAATGTTTGACAAGGACTGAAAAATGTTAGACATACTCTTCAAACTCATGAAGATTTTTGTTCCCATTTTCAATTTCGACATCGGCTCGTGATTCAACTACCGATCCCAGTCCCTACTTCTACAAATCCTGATCTAGGACCCAACTTTGATTCCTGAACTAAGACACAACCCCCACTTGAGACTCGATCCCAACTTAAGATATGACCTTGACTCTCAACTCGAGACCTGACTCTCCCTCCGAGACCCGACCTCAACGTTTGACTCAAAATTTGAGCCCTAAATCCAATTTAAAACCCATGTTGAACTTAAACTTAATTTGAAATCCGAACCCAACCATGACTTAGCACCTAACCTTAACTCCCACCTCGGGACTTGACTCCTTACTCGAGATCCGATCTTGAATTCAATTTTTGATTTAGGAGTTGCACTCGGATTCTCAACCCAAGATGCAATCTTAACTCTTAATCCAGGACCTATTCAAAGACCCGACATCGACTTCTGACTTGGGATGCGACCTCTGAACCCGGTTACTGATTCAATACTCAACCCTAACTTCTACCTTAGACCTGAGCCTAGCTCCTAGCCTAGGACCTGATAACGATTCTTGACTTGGGGTCCGACCTCGAGTCTCAACCCAGGACCTAACTCAAATTCCGACCCCAATTCCCAATCTCGATCCAGAATATGAGCTAAGAACTAACCCTGACTCTTGATCCAAGACTTAACCCCAACTTTTTATAGGAGCTTGACCCAAGATCGAACCCTGACTTCCTTCTCGAGATCTGACTATCGACCTAAACTTTTTATTTGAGAGTCCACCTTGACTCCCAACTAAGGACCTGACCCTGACTCGGGATCTGGCTTCCGACCCCTACTCTCGATCGAAACCTGACCTCGATACTTGACCTAGGATATGACCTGAGACTTAAACTTAACTATCGATTCTGGATCCGGGACCTGACCATAACTTTCGACCTGGAACATTCCCGTGAATCCAAACTCAAAATTTAATCCCAAATCCTGAATCTGGAATAAAATCCCAACCTTGACTCCTGAAGTTTTTACCTAACTTCAATTTAGTATTCAAAATACGACCTTTGCCCCCTTTCCCCCCTCCCCCGACTTAGTACCTGACCATGACTCTCGACTCGAAATCTAATTTTCAACTCGAGATACCATCCTATCTTTGATTTTTATTTGAGACTCGACCACTAATTCGTGACCTACCGCTAACTCTTGACTCAGGATGATGCGATCCTGGCTACGAGTTCACAATCAAACTCAAGGAGAAAAATAAACAAAAAGGATATGCGAAATTTTACACAAATTAATGGGTTTATAGGCAATAATGGGCTCGATACCCTCACCTCTCAATTGAACCCACAAATCAATAAAAAAAACCACTCAATAAAACAAGGAGAAACCAATTCGAATCCTCAAAATGGGTAACTCGATGATCAATTAAAATGAGAGCAATTAAAAGAATCCACCATTAATTACTCAACTACAAGATTGCACTACACTAATAACTAACCTAATACGGATCCACCCACTACTCCTAAGATAAACTAAACCAGCAATAAATCTCTCAATTCATATTTTATCCCAAACTAGGGAAAACTAATAAAAGAGATAGTATTTATACTACTCATATTTTCAAGAATTACAATTGAGTCTAAAGGTGACTCAATATGGTAAAATGACCCCTTAAGTTTGGGTCTCGTGAAATTAGGTCCTTCAAGTCTTCAAATATTTCCCAAGCTATCTTGTAAACTCAAGATTATTCCTTTTGGACATCGTATATGTCACTTGGAGCTCTCTTTGGAGCCTCCACATTGCCCATGCCTTGGATCATCTTGGATAGACCTTAAGATACATTTCTAGCATAATTGGTTCCATCCATGCTCGTATCATCAACTTTCTCCCTTTGATTCCCCTCACTCTCCCCCCTCTCAAAGGCTTCTCGAAGTTCTTTAAATACCTTGTAATCCTCACCTCACTTGGTAGGTTGTCAATGGTGTAAAAGCACGCTTTTATTCTCCAAATACAAATGAGTACTTGTAGGACTTTCTATCATATTAGACATACCTATCAACAAGGTTTACCAAGAAACACATGACAAGATCGTGAAGGCATAAGCATAACATCACACAACACTTTTTCTTGATACTTCCCTATGCCAAAATTCAAGACTACTTTCTAGGTTACCTTTACTTCCTCTTTCATTTTGAGCCATTGGAGCTTGTAAGGTTTGGGATCATTTTATGTAGGAATATTCATTCTCTTAGCCATTGTGCAAGTCACAACATTGACATCAATCCTACAATCAATAACCAAGCTACAGACCCCTTCCTTCACCCTACACCTCATATTGAATAACTTCACACTTTGATCAAGTTCCCTAGTCTTTAAATATTTCCCAAGCTATCTTCCAAACTCAGGATTGTTCCTTTTGGACCTATTTTGGGTCATTTAGATCTCTTTTTGGCGCCTTCATGTTGCCCATGCCTCGGATCATCTTGCCTAGACCTTAAAATATAGGCCTAGCATGATTGGTTATATTCATGCTTGTATCATCCTCTCCTTCTTGGAAAGGATTCATCCTCAAATACAAGGGAACATCTACAAGACAATACACCATACAAACCACAACTTTCCTGATGGTATAAGGGTTAGACCAAAGGCTAGCATGAACAATATAATTTCCAAGAAAATCTAACACAATAGGTAACCAAACAAGACAAGATTGACATACTTGATCAACCTACACCTTGCGAAGACATGTCAAACCCACATAAGAAAAAATGACTTAGAGTGATCTCTGGGGTCAAATACAAGGTAGTCCTCACACAAGTTGGCATATAAATTGTAATCAAATTCACAAGTTCAAGTAATAACACCAAATGATAATCATATGACAATGAAAAAGTGTTACGTATATTCACTACACAAAGTATGCCAACAACTATACTCATATTAATCTTGTCATAAAGACCAAGCTCTTCATTACCATTAAGGTAACGACAACCAACATCAGGGTCATATGGGAAGGCACAATATAAAGTAGGATAAACAAAACTCCCATTAGACCGATTGTCTCTCCTTCTCACATAGGAATCAAACTCACATACATGAACTTCATCATATGCAAATAGATAATAGAGAAAAGCTCTTCTTAAAATAACTTTATTTTCAGGGGCTCAAATGTAAGATGTCCATTGGTTTTAATAGCATCATACAATATATCAATTTGAAGCCCACCTACTGAAGAAGAGTCAAGAATATAGAAAATATCACCTTTTCTTCCCAAGTCAAGCACATTATAAAGAAAATTGTCACTTAGATAACTTCATCTAAGGTGTCCTCAATTTGCATATCATCAATTTCATCACTATGTTGAGGCTCATTGAAAACATCACATATATTCAACTAGTGGAGTACATTCCAAAGAAAAATGATCATCATTATTAGCACAATATAATGTACTATCATTGAGAGTACATGTAGAAATACTAGGTGGACATGAATTGATCCCATATGGAGAATCAATCTAGTCATTAATAGGATCAACTAGTATTTGAACATTCTCAACAAAAATAGTATCACTTTATGGAAATATATCATATGAAAATACACTTTCAATAAAGGCACAGATGTCAACACTAGGTGTACTTGAGTTGTTCTCGCTAGAAGAATAAATTTAGTCATCTAAAAAATCAACTAGTATTTCAACGACCTCAACTTGTACATTGTCAATACATGTCAAAGAATCATAGAGCATACTTAGTTAATATACTACTCATACTTATACTATAATCACGTTTATTTATAATAGTAGAAGTATTAAGAGTATCTAGTGTACCTTTAGGCTTACGTGAAGAATCTTCTTTACCTTGGTCACTTTTCTTGGAGAAATATTTTCCTTTAGAAAGATTCCAAGTGCCTCATGGTTCTCCATGCACTGAGGCTCTCATTCCTTCGGGGGTGAGTAATTTCTTTGGGCTCCTCTGTGGCGAGTTATATACCGTGTGCCTGTAAAATAGACGAGGGAATACCATGAAAAGTGCTAGCATCCATGTTAGTGGTTATAGCAAGACAACAGAGGTTAGATAGCTCTTGTGAAAGCGGGTGGCATTCCCCTACGATTTGTATTTGAGATAGTTTCATCGTCATCTGCTGTCTCTGCTCTGTTCATTTCTGATTCCGCGATGCTAGGTACCGAAAGGGTTGTTCACTACAAGCTATCAGCGCTCAGCACTGTATTAGATTGAAAACAAGGGCTCCATGTTGACAAGTTCCACCAAAGGTTTTTTATTTTCTCCACCATTGGAATCACTACTTAGACCATGCATCATTGCAACTCCCCTTATTGAGCTAGCACTTTCTCCCTTTTCTTCCTCTCACTTTCCTCCTTCTCAAAGGTTTCCCGAAGTTCTTTCCATACCTTGTAATGCTTATTCACTTGGTAGGGTGTCAATGGTGCAAGAGCATGCTTTTGTCCTCTAAATAAAGTTGAGTACTCATATCAGACATCCTTATCAACCAACCAAGTTTTACCAAGAAAAACATGACAATATCGTGAAGGCATAAGCATAACATCACACAACACTTTATCTTGATACTTTTCCTATGCCAAAATTCAGGACTACTTTCTTGGTTACCTTCACTTTATTTTTTATATTTATCCATTAGAGTTTGTAAGGTTTTGGATACTTTTGTGTAGGAATATTCATTATCTCAACCATCGTTCAACTCACAATGTTGACATTACTTCTACAATCAATGACCAAGCTACACACCCTTCAGTTCACCCTACACCTAGTATGCAATCGGTTTACACTTTAATCAAGTTCATCTTGAAGGAGGTTCTCTATGACTATCTTTAATTAATGGGAAGTGTTCATATCAAGCTCGAATTTCTCATTTTCAATGTGGCCTCCATTTTGTTAAGTATCCTTAGACTCCCTCCTAGGACAATCATTTGCCTTATTTCCTTCACCATGACATTTATAATATTGCATAAGAGAAGGACTAGTCAAATGAGGTATAACAACACTACTTTCTTGAGCTTTTTCATCCCCTTTGGTAGTTTGAGAAACTTGACTACATCATGAATTTGTAAGAGACTCTTTTTAATAGCATGGAAACATTGGTCCAATTTAACTCTATCAACCCTTTGGACACTTCGACCCTATACCATCCTACATCACTCCTAATTTTATCTCTATTACACCCATCTATTTGATATCTATGTCATCATAACTAGGGTTATGGAAGTTTTGGTTAGGGAATTGGTAGGGTACATGCCATGATACATGTGATATAGTTTGTGGAGGTATGTGGTCTTATACTTGGTTCATAAAAAAAGGATGATATTTTTATAGTGGGTAGTATGGTTCTTGTGAAACTTGGGAGGGCAGGTTGTTCATTTGGAAACTGGGGCATTGGTAGGTTTTGGATTGTCTTGGATTGGAAAAAGAGTAATACCCTCCTTGCATCTCTTCCCCCTCTTTGGTTCCACCTATCCATCTCCTCATCCATTATGTGCACTTGCCTTGATATGTCGAATGATACGAATATGGATGACACCAATCATGATAGACCCATATTTCAAGGTCTAATCAAGATGATCAGAGGCATGGGCAATATGAAGGCATCAAAAAGAGCTCCAAATAACATATAAGAGATCCAAAAAAAGCAATCCCGAGTTTGGGAGATACCTTGAAAATAGTTGAAGACTTGAAAGACCTAATTTGGTGAAACCCAAACTTGCAGGGTCATTTTGCCACATCAAGTCACTTTTGGACTCAATTGTAATATTGAAAATAAAAATAGCATAAATACTTTCTCTTTTATTATTTTTCTTAGTTTTGGATGAAATATGAATTGAAAGCTATAAAGTTTGTTTAGTTTATCTAAGGAGTAGTGGTTGGATTCCCAATTAGGCTTATTTATAGCATAATCTTGTAGTTGATTGGATTAAGGGTGGATTCTCTTAATTATTATCATAACTTCTTTCATTTTAATTGATCATCAAGTTACCTATTTTTGAGGATTCAAATTGGTTTCTCTTTGATTAATTGATTGGGTTTTGTATTGTTTTTGGGTTTACTGGGAGGTAAGGATATCGAGTCCCTTGTTTCCTATAAACCTATAGATTCGTGTAAAATTTCGTATATTTTTTTCATTTTTTATTTCTCCCTTAAGTTTATTATGACTTTTTAAATGGGACATATTATGATACATTTCCCCTTTGGGTATCGAGGGTGACACCACTGGCTTCTTAGGAATTTCATGCTCTAGCTATACAACCTGCACCCTCGGTCAGATGTAGAGGGGATGCACAGTTAGGTAGGGGTAGGCACCGGGTTGGCAGAGATTCAGGCTGTGCTACAGTCCATTCCATTGTGATCATATGTAGTGTTATACACTTTCATATAGGCCCAAGGTAGAGATTCCCAATACAGTACTATAGGTATGTTCCATGCTGCCCTCGACTTTCTTTGTGCATTTGATTAGGGGTCTACTATCTCTTATGTACCTGCATATCGTACATTTGGGCTTGTTAGGATGTTCAGTTTATGCCTATAGCTATCTATGTGTCAACCTTGTGAGTCATTTCTTTAGTAGTAGGTTAGACGTACCGATTTATGTTGGCACTTCATTGGGTTAAGATGCATGGGTAGACTCAGCCTTCGGATGGGTGTTGTTGAGTGAGGCGCTAGTAGTATGGGGATCTTATGTTAGTCTTCTCTTCAAGATTTTGTAAATAATCTATGGTAAAAGTGTTGAGTTTAATGGATCTTCTGTGTATGGAGCTATGAGATTAGGTTGCTCAGGATATAAGGGCCACTTTGTTAGTTGAGTTTATCTCTGTGGGTTTTGATTTATCAATTTTTTGTATGTGGGAAACCAAGAAATCTACTAATTACCTTCTTGTTAAGTAACCAAGGCAGTGTCAGATATTTTAGTTTCACCATCAGCAGTAGCGGTATTCGTTTGGGTATTGTATGCATGGCTATGGGCATTTGAGACATTGTAAGTAGTTGGGCAGTTTACTTGCTGGGTTGTATATGTGGTCTCCCTTGGGACTAAGGTTATTGCAAGATTGCCCTATTCATTAGATCTTTTCTCAATACTTATAATTTATTCATAGTGGTGGATTGGTTACATCAATCATTTAAGATTACCTTGGCAAGGCTTGGTTTGTAAATTATTATATATGTAAAAAAGTATGACCAAAGAGGTTGTTACTTCAGGCTGACCTTAGTGGGTTTTGTGTTTTCATGGTATTAGTGAAACATAAGTAGTGTGGACCTTTCCTTTCGGTGTTTGATATTGCATTGGTGTGTCATTAACATACTTTGCTTTTGATTGGTCGTGGTTCTGCTTTCCTCTATGTGTTGTCACACTCCTTGTTGATTTTGATGTGATGGATATTTTTCTGTGGTTTTCTATGGTGGTGCTACTTAATGGGTGGATTTCTAGTAGTGGATATCAATCCTATGATATGATCTCTTTAAGGGTTAATGATTGGGTGGTATTGTTCCTTTCGAGTACAGTAAACTTGATGTGGTAATGGGAGGTGAAAGGACTTTCTGGAGATTCGTGAGAGGTAAATTATAAAGATATGTATTGGCATTGATGGTTGTGTAATATTACTCTATGAGTTAGACTTCTTATGTCACTTTTTGGATCATGAACGGATTATTTTGGGAGATTTTTGTGCTTGGCAGATTGAGTTAGTTGTTGTTATTATAATTAGTGTTTTGGACTAAGGGCATCCCTGATGTGACACTCGATACTCAGTCAGATATCGTGATCGGTGGTTATGTTTCAAAGATTTTATCTTGATTGCTACTTCAAACTGTGATAGATTTCCTTTCAATTGCCTCTGTTAGTAGATGTTTAGTTTCCATAGATGGTACTTAGGATTGTGTTATCCTTATGGGATTGCTATTTTGGTGATTAAAAGTAATCTGGGCTACCTATGGGATGAAATAAG